>VXBN01012626.1:598974-674122 GCA_013397395.1 Sinosuthora webbiana
GAGGCTGTGTCCCGTTCTGGGCTCCTCAGTGCGGGAAGGACTAGGAGGGAACAAAGGTGCTGAGGGGGCCGGGGCATCGCTCTCGTTAGAGGCGGCGGGAGCCGGGCCGGGTTAGGCTGGAGAAAACTGTGATAGGCTCTCATTAATATACATAAATATCCCCAAGAGGTGTCGGAGGACGGGACCAGGCTCTGTTCAGGGGTGCGCAGCGACAGCACGAGGAGCAGTGGCCGGGAAAATAAACACAGAAAATTTCGCCTCAACGTGAGGAAGAACTTTTTTCCATGGCGAGTGGCAGAGCACTGAGCAGGGAGGCCGGGGGGTGTGGAGTCCCCCTCTGAGGACATTCCGAGCCCACCGGGGGTTCCTGTGTCACCCACGGCAGGTGACCGTGCCTTGCAGGGCTCCCGGGTTAATTCCCAGCCCCAGCGATTCTGTGTTTTAACACCGAGCCTCTCCTGCATCATCCCCGGCCCTGCTCCCTCTGCCTTTCCCTAATGCCCAGCAGAGGCTGGGAAACGTGAACATTTGCGATCCCTGCGGTTTGAATGTTGTGTCCCAATGTTTCCTCAGCTGGGAGATACCGAGGATTTGGGTAGGACCCCCCCCAAGAGGGGTTTGGGATGATTAATTCGGGCCAGGGATGCTCTGAGTGCAGGGCAGGGAGAGCTGGGCCTGGTTTTGGGGCTGCTGTTTGTTTATGAACCTCTGACTGGGGAAAATAAAAGTGCACACTGGTAAAGCATCCCCGAAGGGTCCAAATGAGCTGTTGGTACCTCTCAGCCGTGCTTGTGGTGTTGAGAGAAGAAGAAAATCCCCAGGAAAGTACATCAGGTGTACAGGTGTTCTATTCTACAAGCCAGGTGTTTCCTGTTTAGATACAACCCCATATAAAACAGATGGCAGCTTCTCAGTTGGAGTGGGTGGCAATGTTGCCCCTGGAATCGCATGATGTGGTGAAAGGGGATGTATTTAATATTTTATTTAAATACAATTAAATTTTATTTAATATTAATTATATTATTAAATTATATTAATTATATGAATACATAACATTAATTTATAATAATTATATTATTGTATTTTCTTAATAGATTGTTATTAATATAATATATATTTTACATATTTATTATACATATATTTATATATAATATTTTATAATAGAAAACAACTTACAGTATTGTTATATATACACTATTATTCATTAAACAAACATTAATATTTATGTAATATTTTTCATGCCTGCTAAACAAGGCTGGTTACCCACATGAGAAGAAGGGGTGATCTGTTAATGGTTAATGATTCGTGGCTGTTCACAAAATTGTCAGAATGGGGGCATGTTTAGTAATGATAACTGAAAGTGAGTGAAAAGTAGTTATTTCCTAAATAATGGTTCTGTTCTGGTTTTATTTGTTAAAATATTTTTTGGTTTAAAAAGCTAGTTTTCAAAAGCGTGAGACCTTTTGTAAACACGCCTTCTAAAACAAACAAACAAAAACCCAGAACAAAACCCAAACAATCTATAAGTTGGTTCTAAATTAAACCTGAGACAAGAAGCTATTGAAAGGTCAGACAGTTGTATATTAGGTGAATAGTACTATATAAATTCCTTTTGTTGTATTAAATATGTACACATGCTGGTGTATATACATACATATGGTTCTGAGGAATGTTATCTAAACTACCCTTAAATCTGTTGCTCACATTCTGGCTAATATGTGTGTGAATTATAAAACACAGCTCTATTTTTTGCAGTTATTACTTGGTTTTAGGCATTTTTTAATAGTGGTTTGTGTTCAGTTCCCTAGAGAACTGCAAAGGTCTAAGGTCTGCTGTGTGTGAAATTATAAATAAGTTACAAAAAGCTGAAAAGTTTTAGGACTGAATTTTAGTGTGGCTTTCACATGAAATGTACCAGGTTTTTCCTGTGTAAATGTAATGTACGCCTGCAGACTTTGCAGGATGAGCTTCATTCAGTTATTTCATTAAGGTGCAGAGAGGTGGTGCCTTCATGTTTTTGATAACACTTTGATGTTGTTATTGTCATCAGTGTTTTCTTCTGGAGCACATGGAGGATAATTATGTGGGAATCTGAAACGTTTTTACAGAGTTTTGAAGAGACACCTGCAATAATCTTTCCTTTCTTTTCCTGTTTCTACAGGGCCACACTACCAGTGTTTGCTTTTCCTGCTGGATTCATCATGATAACTCCAGCTTTTGAGCTGAGCCAGGATCCAGATTTCCTTACAGTAAAAATCAGAGTGCCTTATGCCAGAGCTTCAGAGTTTGACATCTATTTTGAAGGGGAAGATTTCAAGTTTTATGCTAAGCCATACTTTCTCAGGCAAGTAGTGGAAAAAGTTTCCAAAAATTGATCTTCATAGTAGGAAATGAACTTAATTTTGGTCCCTTCAGGATGTTCTTCATCTGCAGCTTTTATTCTGTTGACTACAGCTCAGTTCATGCAAAGATTTGGTTTTTTTGGATCTGGCCTCTTTGTTCCTGGGCATTAAATCACGTTAAAGGGAGTTGAAAGAAATACTTTTCTAAATTTACTGTACAATGGCTTTTTAATTTAAATGGCCAGACTGCTCTCTGGGTGTAAATTTTGTAGAGTGTGTCTTTCCTTGGGAGGAATCCAGGGGGATTGAGCTGCATGGATCCCATTACTGTGAAGAGGAGCCATGGAGTTAAGTCCTTTGTGCTGCTTTTGGAATGTGCCTTACATTTTTATAGGCTGAGACATTAACTTGCAGAATTAGTCAGGCTTTCAGTGAGGCATTTTTTTTTTTTGCCTGCAGACTGACACTTCCTGGAAGAATTGTAGAGGATGGCAGAGAAAAAGCATCTTATAATACAGATGAAGGTATTGGTTGATGTTATTGATATCTGTGTCCTAAAAAATGTTGCTGTCTCCAGCGGTTTATACTTTAAAGCCAGAAAAAAACCCCAATAAAACAATAAATTTGGTGCTTGCAGAACCTTTATTGCATGACTAAGGCAGTAATCAGATTGGTGACTGTAGCTTCTCTGGATTGTTTGGTGGAAGGATTAAAAATGAAATAAAGCTTGTTTTCTTCTATTGGTTTGTGTTTACACAGTGTGAGTCAGGAGGCTCCAAGCAGTTAAATATTCTCTTTCATGTTTTATCACTAAAATCCTGAATTGTTATGAAAATAAGGTTAAAAACATGCACAGGGATCAATGGAAAATCAAATGCCACCTGCATGTGTCCTACTTCCTCTGAGCCTTTCTCAGAGAGGAAGAATGCACATTTCTCTGTCTCAGATATTTTAATGCAATAATTATATCCCTACTTTCTTTTCAGGTACTTTTACAATTCAGTTGCCCAAGGAGGTTCCTGGCCAATATTTTGAGGGGCTGGACATGCTGACATCTCTTTTAGCACCAAAGAAATCAAGATCAGCAAAACCTTTGGTAGAAGAGATGGGTATGACAAAATCAATCCTGTTTATACAGCATGATACATCTGTGTAATTAAACAGTTATAGATCTGGAGAGTGATACATGTAGAAAACTACAGTATTTTTGTTATTGACTAATCCAAGGGATGAGAAGGGTGGGAATAAATCAAAGTATGGATAAGAGTGGAAATAAAAATGTTGCAGATGATGCACATGTCAACTTTATAGGTTTAGTTACGTTTAAATTTTCCCAAAATGTGCTTTAAAAATATGCAAATGCTCTGTAGGTCTTTGTACCCCTCTAGTGGCTGTAGAACACACACACAGTTGAATCTTCTGTTTTCTACAAACTACAGCTGGGCTATTGGCTCAAGTGAGAAGCTAATTAAAACCCCAGGTTCTAATTCATGTCTTGCTTAACATCAGTATTTAACAGACAAAAATGCTTGGCTGTCTCTGATTGTTTCATCCCTGCCTTAAATTATTGATAGCATCACTTAGGTTCTGTCAGGGTTCTCCCAGCAGCAAGTGCTGATCTTGTTGAATTTGGTGGAACAGGTGTTTCAGTCTGAGGGAGTGCATTTAAAATTTAGTGTTCCTCATGTTCATTTTTGAAAGTTGGGGAGTTTGAAGCAGGACCTGTGGGTTTCAGAGCTGTATGACCCAGTGTTGAGTGAGATTTCTTAAAAGCTGCAGTAAAATGAGAAGGGCAAACACCAGTAGCACAGTAAACCTTGCAAGGGAATAACCCGTATTTTTCTATGTAATAATTGTCTTTTTCTGCCCATGCCATAAATACAGCTGCCTCTGCTGAGCTGTCTGACGAGGATGAAGAAGAATTTGACTGGGAAATGGAACAGATTCCTTATGAAGAAAGCACTCCAGCACTGCAACACCCCTATGGGTTTGGGAATCTGCGCTCAGGGGTGTTCCAGAGGCTGCAGGTGGATGCATTTGTCTTCTTCTCTCTTAGAAATTCTGGGTGATTTGCTGTGTGGGATTCCTGGCTCACAAGACAACAGCTTTTGAAAAGTGCAACTCAGTGATGTAACTCTAACTTCCTGTTGTATGGGTTGTAGTATTCACAGGTCTTGGAGCAGGATTGCTGTTTATGGAGGAAGTATTTACATTCTGTTAGGAGATGTATGCTGCTTTATTTTCCAGGAAATTTGTGAAGAAATGCATTTCCCATTAGCGTTAATAGGATGGGAAATAACTTAATGATGTTTAAAAGGGCACTGCAATTGCTTATTAATTAATGTACAGCCACTTCAGAGAGTGAGAGTATTCTCAAAAGTCACAAGAATGGTGTGTGATTCTTATCTTGTCTCTGTTGGGCTTGTGTGCTTTTGTTTAACACTGCAGATTTATCATAATGCAGAATAACCTCCCTGCCTTATGATAAATTGGCCTGAATAGACTTGATAATATCACAAATTCTAAGGAGCTTCAAATAATTGCATTTCCTTGGAATTCTGATGTTTTATTTGCATAGTGGAGCCTGAATTCGGAAGACTTGAAAGGGAGGTTGAAGCTTTTCTAGGGATTTCAGTGCCATGCTGACAAGCATCCCTTCTTAAATCCTTCCTGAATAAACCTTGTGTGCCATAGCAGTGGCTTGGTCCTGTAATTGTGTTCCCTTTTGCAGGATGAGCTCAGTGATGTCATTGACATTAAGGATCCAGACCAAACTCCTGCCCAGGAACGCAGGAGGAAACGTTTGGCAGCTGAGGCTGCCAAGTTTGAGCCTGATCATTACCTGTGAGTACTGATTGACTTCACCTGGCCAGGAACCTCTGAAACACATCCCCTTTTCACCAGTGGTTGGATTTAAGATCACTTTTGGAAAGGACAGCTTTGCTTTTGGTCTGGTTTTGTCTCATCAGAGCAGGCCTTAGTGGGTGTTCTTAGTATGACACCAACACAAAACATTACTCATCTGTTTTGGGGTTACTCAACTGTTTAATTACTGCTTAAGTCTGTGTTTAGGGGGGCTGCTCTCAGCTGCTGCAGAATGTTGTTTCATCCTTCATCTCTTGCATCCCTGGTGGCATTTTGGGTTGACAAAGTCAGAACTTTGTTTTTGCCTTGTGAAAAAAGGATTAATAAGCCCCACTTGTCTAGGAGGGGGAAATTTGAGTTTTGAAGTTATGATATTTGTCTTGGCCACTTTGTTTTTTGCCTTCATCATGTGAAACTTGTTTTACAGCAGAATGAGGAAAATGTCCAAACCAAAACTTCGTTCCTTTAGTGCTTCATTTCATGTAGTGGGATAAAAATGATTCTTTGTGCCTTTCAGGTTGGGGTATTTCAGGTCAAGTTAGGTTCAGATAAGTAAAATTAAGGAAAGCCATGAGATTTATTAATGTAGATTGATTCCTGCCAGATGGATCTGGAGGGAGAAGAGGCTAGTCCCCAGTGGGGAGAATTAGTCCTGTGCTGTGTTTTGTGGGGACGGGAAAGCTTAACCCATTTTGAGTTGTTTCACAAGGTAACTTTGCAAACCTGGAATTTTTCCTCAGTTGGGTGTTTCAGAGGCAGCCTCGTGTCTTCCTGTAACACACAGAAAATAGAAGAGCTTTCTTGAACTGCATTTCACTAGAACTGAAGTAGTTCCTAACCTCTAATAGGATGCAAATTGCAGTAATTTCAAGTTTCAATTTTAGACTCTGTGTTCTGGCCTGGTAGAGCTGTACTGTTTAGTTTAATGGCTGTGTCTTGGTTGTTTCAGAACAGATGATACCAGCCTTTCTTCAACAAAAATTGTTTTCCTGAGGGGAACAGAAGCTCTGGTAGAAATGGGGGCTAACAACTGTTCTGGTGGCCTTGAGGAAAATGTACCCTGGCTGATTCTCTTGAGTTGCTTTGACATTGAAGGGAGGCAAACCCCAAAATCTGTTAGTGTGAGAGGGAAGCAGATTGCATTCTGTGTTCAGGTTTTGTGTGGTGATTAAGAAGGTATTGAGAAATTTCCTTTGGGTTTTTTTTTTTAATGTTCAGTATTTATACAATTGTTTGGCTTGAAGAAAAAGCTCAGCTGTAAGAGGAGGCTTAGAACTTGAATCCTTTAGGACAAATCCTCCCAGAATTACTAGACTGAGATTTTTACCACAGTCGCTTTGTGCTGAGATGGAGGTGATCTCTCTTCCAGAATTCGTGTACAACTCTTTCCACCTTGATGCTGCATGTCTTTGCTAAAAGTCCATTCCCATCCCTGCTTCACCTTTTACCCTTCAGCTGCACAGCTTCTTCCCCACAAATTCCCTGAGTCTTAAGTGGGAGAGCCCCCAATAAAATCAGGTGATTTGTCTGAGAAGCCTTTGGAGTGTTTTCCTTTAGCTGCATTCAGAACAAATCAGGTTGGTTCAGCTTCATGTGATTCTGCAAGCTCATCAATTCCCTGGGCTTCTGGGTGGCTCAGGAAAGGTGGAAGAAGTAAGGAAGGAGTACTGAAAGACAGGAGAATATTGAGGATTTTCTAATAATTTTCTGCTTCAAAGTCAAAGAACATGTTTCTAACATGGGAAAATAACCTGGAGCCAAGTGAGATGTATTCTATGGATGTGTTACTGTGTGCCCACATACAATGTGAATTGAAATAAATAGCATATGAAAGTTCTTTCTGTTTTCCCTAGAGCTGATTTTTTTGAAGATGAAGCTATTAAGCATCTTTTAAAGTACAAACCCTGGTGGATTGATGCTCATAAAAAGATGACAGCCTTGCAGGGGGAAAGTCAGCAGGAACATGACAGTCCTCCATTTGGTGAGAATATACATATATATATAAAAATATATATATACACATCTGTTGCTTGAATGATAATTGCTGTGGTGCCATGTTATAGGTTATTGTTCTTAAAGGAAATTTATTACTCTAATAGATTTAATATTTATTGCTTTATGGGTCTGGGAGACCATTTTTCAAAGCAAACTCTTTTTGTCCATTTAGCAAGCTAAAGGGATGTTTCCAGGGTGAGTATTTGACCCTGTGGGAGCCCTGCCAACAGATAACTGAGGCTGCCTCCCTGCACACAGTGATTACAGAAACCACTGCAAGTTACTAGTGTGCATTTTCTTCTATTGTTCTTTGTTCATTTCCTATGTAGTATGAAAATCTGATATTCCTAAAGTAGATGCTGATAATCCCTTCACCAGAAGTTCTGATAATACCTGCACTTGCACAGTTTCTCTGGGAGAACAATAGAATTTGGGTAGATGTTGTGTGTTTTGCTGTGAATGTAATCTGATCTTCATTCCTGGTGTCTTTTCAGCCTCTGGAGCCACAAATTGTTAATTATGTCCATCATAAACACTTGATTTAAAAAGCATTGGACAAAGGTACAAGAGGCTTGAAAGTACAATAATGAGGGGTTCCTTTGTTTGTTTTTATCCATTCACTCCTTAGTAAATGAAACACTACTCCTGTTTGCTTGGCTTAAGGAATAGAAATAAATTGAAGAGCTGCTGGATGGTTTTATTGATAAGGAATGTTTCTCCTCCAAATTGAGGTGCTGAGGAAAAACATGTCTGTTGTTGGGTTTTGGGGTGACAACAGACAAACCCCTCAAAAGCCTGCTGATGGAAATTACACAGAAAATGGGCTTTATAAAGGATTATCTTTGCTCCAAACCATTTATTGTAACAGATATCTGTTTAATAAGAATGATAAAAAAAAAAAATCTCACCTTCACAGGGCTGAGTGGAGTGGCTCCTGCAGGTTTGTGAATCTTGTGGAAATTTAAGTCAAATAAGAGACAATCTGGGTGATGTTAATGACAACAAACCCACCCTTTTCCTTGGAACCACCTCAGTTTTGGTAACATTTGTGCTGTTTCAATGAGTGACTGAAATAAGTGAAGGTTCCTAAAGCTGAGCTGTGGTGAAGGAAACCACCATGAGAGGGAGTGCAGGTTCTATTTGAGAAGGTCTCCTGTGCATGGAAATGCAGAAGGGCAGGAGGTGGCTCCAGGCTGTTCCACCTGGAATCTGAGCAGCAGCAGGATGTAACCCCTGTGGTTTTATGTTGTTCTATCCAGCCAGAGGAATGGTGCAGTTAATCCGGAATTCCTGTCTGAATTCCCTGTGTGAAGGAAGGATTTGTTTGGGAATAAAGATGTGTTGCTCCTCAAGTTAAATGTAGAAGTGAGTTTAGGGTGGGAAAGAGACATAAAAATTAGCAGAATCTTTAAAAGTTTATTTTCTTATTCAGAAACACTGAATAAAGAGAATTATTTTTTCTCCTTTTTCCTGACTTACATTGATGTTTTTTCAGTTCTTATCTTCATTGGTTTCTTGGAATCAAAAACTTGATTACTTTTGTCTTTATAATGTCTTTGGCTGCAAGAAGTAATTAGAACTACAGATGGCCTTTTTTATTTTTTGCATGACATTGCAATTAACTGAAGATTTTCTTTGGTTGATTACTGCTCTTATATTTATCTCTGGTTATTTTCTTTTTGTTTTTACATCATCAGATTCTTCTAATGCCTCATTACCAATTTTTTTTTTTCTCTTTTTGGTTCATCTCATTAACATTTAAAGTTTTCATCTCTCTCTGTCCTTAACTTTGAATCTATTTTTATTTGACCTTTTTGCTTGTGTGCATGGTTTGTGTATTTTGCCTTTTTAAATTTTTGTTTTCTCATTCCGAGTGTCTTTTCTTTCTTTTGTCCTTTTTGTACATTTTACTGTGTATTCTCTTCCAGCCCTTTTTGTTCACACTTACAATGTCTCATTCAAGTAAAGTAATACTCCATAAAGCCTTATTAATTACACAGCCTTTCCCATGAGGGGATAAGATTTTTGGAAAGCTTGCTTGCTGCTGCTGCTGAAGTTTACATTAGTGTCTTGCTTCTTACAGATTCCAGATGAAAGGGTTTGTATTTTCTAACAGTCACATTCACCTTGGTTTAAAGTTCATTTTTATTCTACTTCCAACTGCACAACTGTAAAAAAACTCCTCTTTAGGCAACACAATAATCTTCAAAGGCTCAGGCTGACATATGTATTTAATCTAACATTTATATGCTCCAGGGATATCTTATTTTGTTCAGGGTAACCTCTCATGCTCACAGTGACTGTTCTCTTTCTTATTTCTTTATAGAAAGGGAAGCAATTTCCTTTCAAAGTTCCACCTTTCAGTAAGGCTTGGCTCAAATATATGCCATTGCTGGTGGATTCATAAGTTTAAGATGGATTACTTTTCTTTTTTTTCATCAAATTTCTGCAATTGTGCTGTCTACCTGCTTTGCTCAGTTTTCAGGGCTTTGCATCATGTGCTCCTTCCTGGCACTGCTCTGCTGCAGAGCGGGTTTTTATGTTACGTGAGGAAATTCTGCTTTTTATTCATGCAAAACTCTTAATGATCAGTCTGCACTGTAAAATAGCTCAGGTTTTAAAAGGCAAAAACAGTAGGAAGAAAGAATGATGTATGGTGTTGATGTGCTTGCAGGAGCTGTGGATTCCTTAAAGACCAGTAAGAAAAATGAGTATGAAGGAAATTGTGAGATCCAGGCAGGGCTGTCCAAGGCCAGTGATTCTGTGGAGGATGCCTGGAGGAAGGAGGTCAGGAGTGATGTGGAGGAAATGTGCTGGAAATGTTGATTTGAGAAGTGGAGGCTTGAGAGGGAAGAAAAGATAAGTGAAGGAGATAAAATTTGAATGGAAGAATTGCAGAGACAGGGGAGGGATGAACAAACCAGACTGGAGTGACCATAGTTACTGTGAATATGGGTGTGCAGAGGGGATGCATTTGTGGGTTTAGGACTTCTGGCTCATTTGCTGAAAAACTGAGGCTCTTCTGATCACAGTCCACCTGACAGAGCTTTAGGGAGTCTCAAGGATGGCCACAATCTGCATCTTTCCAAAAATGGCCCCAGGTATGAGGGTGAAGAGCTTTTGCTGAAACTTCAGTGCCACCTTTTGAGGGGCAGAGTCTGTACAGGAAGGAAGAAGTGGGAAATTCCACTGACCTCTCAGGTTGCAACAAATTCAAGCAATTTAACACAAAATCAGCTTTATTATTTCAGTTACTTGTTTAAGTTTACATTATTATTGAATATTTTTAAGGCATTGTCCAGCACTGGGGAAGATGCTGACCCTGCACAAAGTCTTTGTGTGACTCCATTCAGAGCAGTGCTGCCTCTCATCTTGTCATGGCTTAGGAAGGGCTTGAAATGAAACTTGTTTGCTGCTGATGAATATCCATAACTAACTTTATTCTGACTAATCTGCTCTCTGCTGACTGGTCTCCTTCATCTGATGTTGCTGATTCCTTAACCTGCAGGCATAGAAGCACACTTTTAAAAACCTTAAAATTGTAACTGTATTTTAATTTTAAAAATGGGGGAAAAAAAAGAGAAGGACGGATCAGTTCTGCTCAGTTCTTTCCCTTTGGGAGAGCTGTGGGATTCAAGACTTGGCTTGACAGGATCATAAACTGAGGCTCTGCTCTCACCAGCAGATTATCAGAGGTGCTTCCTGACCTGTACTTTGCTGGCTGACCACTGAGTCAGCTCTCTGTGTGGGTCCAGCACATTTTATCTAAGTGCCCCTAACGCACTGAGAGCTGCCAGTGTCATAGTAGTGTGCAGATACAGATCTCCCAGTGATTTAAGTGGTGTTATCACAGTGTAAAATAGCAGTAGGGCTGTAACAAAACACCCTCTGGCTGTCAGACCTCATCTTCCCCTCAGAGATTAAGCTCTGCTTCACCCACACTCTGCTACTGGAGGACAATTTCAAGTCTCTTCTTTTTCAACATGAGGAATGGCCTGCTTGAAACAAGTAAAAGAGGTGATTAAAATGTAAAGGTAATGTCTGCAGTCTCATCTGTCAGAAACTTGGTGAGATGAATGTCTGACTCCTTCAGAGGTGGATATATTAACACACATTTATACTCTGACGTGGTTTTGCCGCTGGCAAATACACAAAAAGAAATTTAAATCAAAGTTACAAAAAACTTGCCAATTTAACTTACTTGATAAGTAGCAGCAAGTGCTGCTTTGCATTAGATTAATACTGATTGTGGTACAGATTGTTAGCTAAAATTTGGCAGTGTGAGTGTACAGAAGTGTGCAGGCTTAGTACAGCAGAAATGTAATTACGATTTTAATTGTTCTGATAATTTCACACCGTGTACTTGGAAGTTTGGAACAGGGAAAACAAAGTAGGTGGTGGTTTGGACATGTTAATAATGAGTTTCAGGCCTGGATAATTAATTGTTCAAAAACTTCAGGCAATGGATAGAATTTTTAACATTGAAGTATTTTCTCAGAGAAGGATATTTTATTTAGAACACCTGGCACTTTGCAGCAACTTGATGAACATCTTGTAATATTTACCTCTGGGAATTGTCTAGTCTCCATCTTGTTTGTTGTTATTTAATAGACCTGGAATTTTTGTGTTTATGGTCCAGTCGTAGACATAATGATGCTTCAGAGTTTGAAATTGAAAGGAAGAAAACTTTCCTGCTCTATTTAATGAATTTCACTGGGAGTTTCTTTGCTGTTTAAAAGTGAAGTGTGGTTCACGTTTATATTGAACAATGAACTTGGAAAGAAATTTCCTGATAGAGATACATCACCTATAGTGATGAACAGAAAAAAAACAGAGTCAGAACTGCCATAGTCTTTCTAAATTGTCCCTTGCCTCTGGATTTTTGTCCCATACAACGTGGGCTTAAGAATCCTCATTTCCCTCAGATCCTGATTGTGCATTTATCCCTGTGTAAGATACCCAGGCATCCACAGGAATCCTTGGCACCTGGAGAGGTTCAAATCCATCAGTGTGTACATGCAGTGCTCTGCTGGAGCTTGACATTGACACAAATATACCAGAGCTTAATAAAAGTTAAAAAGGAAAGTGAGAGAACTCAGCTTTTTCTTGAGTGATGGGTGACTTGTGATTAGTTACACGCTCCTTTTCAAAGACACTGTTCAAGTAGTATTGCCACCTATTAAAGTGAATGTGCCAGCTTTAAATTCAAAATCAATTATCCTTTTACTTTTTATAGTTGTCTTCTCTGAGGAGGAGAGAGAGCAGATGAGGAAGTTCCCAAATAAATCTTACCTTCTGGATAAAAGGAGCCGTCACCACATCTATCTTGGATTAATTGATATTCTTCTGGCATATTGCTACGAGATCCGTGTCAACGAAGGGGACAAGAATGTAAGTTAAAAAAAAAAGTTAAAAATAAATTAATTTTTAGTCCATCTAGTGCTGAAGCCTGTACTGCCATTTAGGGAACTTACATTTTAAAGTGAACTTACTCCCAAGAATTAAACATGGATGGTGAAGTTAAAATGAAAGATTTTCTGTCTCTAGATTTGGTGCACAGTAGGATTTCTAAATGTTTGTGTTCTTCTGAAGCAGCATTGTAATAGGAGAGATGTGGGGATTCCAGACAATTCTGATTTGTGTATCTTGGTTTATGCAAATGCAAATTTAACAAAATAATTCTTTTTTGTTCTGTGTGGATACCTTGCCCTCTGGGAGTTGCTTCCCAGATACAACTTTGTGCCTTGCATCTCCTGTGCTGATACGAACCAAGGAGATGTTTTTTCAATGCTTTTAACCAAAATATTGGCACATGTAATCAAAACCATTCTGGCTTAATGAGACTTGACTGTAGAATGACAAGCAAAATGTCCAGAGCTGCTGATTCACCAGAATAATCTGGGATTGTTGTTGTGTTGCATGTCAGAGCTGCACAGAATTGCAGATTTGCCAGGACCACAGTTGTCCAATTCTTTATTGGTTTTGCAGTAACTGTGTGATGTGTGTGGAAAACACACTGAGGTTTTTTTTCTCCTTTCCCCCCCTGCCCTTTTTTTTTTTTTTTATTCCTATTTAATAGGAAAACCAAGACATTGAGGCCACACAAATCTTTACTAGAGCCAGGATTATAGATCAAGCCTTTCTGGCTTTTTGCCCCAGTCATCCCACTGGACTACACTTCCACTCAAGTACTATGAATCTGTCACATATTAAGAATAATGACATTTTACATGTACTGCTGGCTTCAGGACCCTCTCTGCAAGCCAAAAGTCTTGAGCTATTTTCATGAAAAAAGGCATTTGAGCTTGGCTTTTGTTGATTCAAGTCTCTGTTGCTTTGTGCAAAGAGACAAAAATCCACTAAAATACCATTTCTCTGTGTACTGCCATTATATTTTAAAGATTTTGTGCATGGGCTGGATCATCCTACTATGGAAACCAACTCAGTTATTCAACATCTGCATTGCAATATAATTTTTAAAGCTGTCCTGTGGCCATTTCAATGCACATGTTGTAATTACTGCTTCTTATTCACAAAGGTTCTTAGATTGCTGCCAGAGTGTTATCTTAAATAGTTTGCCAGCAGTGTTGGATTAGATAATACTTGTTTTACTGTCTTCTCTTCAAATCAGGTTGAATCATCTTGGAACATCAGGAAGCTGAGTGCAACGTTGTGCTGGCTGGAGGTAAGGTTAAAGTAAAGTTTTGTGTTAAGTTTTTGCTGGATTACTTGGGGTTTTTTTGGTGTTTTATGTTCTTTCTGTGCCAAGTTTGCTCTTTCAGTATTGAAGATTAATTGTATATCCTGTTTTTAATAGTACCAGAAATTTGATTTCTGGGCTCCATGATGTAGTGGGCACGTGTTGCTTTACCTGCCCCCTTCTTTACAGCTTTATTCTTGGAATAATAAAGGTTGGAAAAGACTTTTAAGCTCCTCAGGTCCAGCCATTACCTGTTCTGGTTGCTGCTGACCCTTTGGAACCAACAGAGATAGGAGGAAACCCTGAATTCCATTCTCTCCAGGTTCAGAGTGTTCACTGAAAGCTCCCAGGCCTGGGTAAAGAAATTGTTACAGAGCTGGAGGTGGAAAGGACCTGACCTGGCCTGAAATCCATTAATTCTTAAAATGCAGGAAGGTGGAAAGGACTGTCCCAGCTCAGTCCTGAAATGGCTGAGCCAAGTCTCACTTTGCAGGCTCGAAACTGAAACTGGACAGGATTTTTGGGTCCAGTCCTTCAAACTTTTCCTGTAGTGTTGAATGTTAATATTCAGTTACAACTTGTCCTGTGACAACAAGTTTTCTTTTGAGTTCTGCAGTAGCAGTTTACAAAGGGCAAGTTAAAATGCCCTGATTGCCTTAATTCATGATTTTTTTTTTTCAGATCCATGATCTAACATAGTGGAGGAGTTTTCTGCATGTGTTTACCCTGTGACAGAGCAGTTCTTGGTGCAGCCTGTGCCAACAGTGTATTTCACACCTAGAAAACTCCCAGTCCTGGCACCAAGCTGTTAGTAACTATCTCTGTTAACTCCCAGCCCTAATGGTTTGTCTTTCATCATTCTGTACAAAAAAAAAAAAAATTGCCTCAGCTCTGGTTTGTTGGAGCTGACTGTCATTTTGCTGGCCATGCCATGTACACACCTTAGCCTCTAAATATTAAATCCCAAACCATAAATGATTTAAATGCTTGCTGGTGATCCATTAAAATGAACAATGGTCATTGGTAGTCACAGAATGCAAAGAAGTGCTGGCTGTCAGCAAAGTGCTTTTATTAATTTTAATAGATTGAGAGTTCACGATGAAATAGGGTGGGTTTTTTTTTAATTAATTAATTAATGGAGCATTTTGTCTTGAAAAGTGAAAGCTGGAAGGGAAATCACTCTTAAGAAATTATTTAATAACTCCTTAATGCCTCTGGCCTGAGTAAATTAAAGGTGTTCCTCACTCATGAAGGAGGACAATGAACTGCTCTCCCCAGGCAGGTATATTTATCCCTGTCTTGGATATCCAGAATTTTCATGAAAAGCACAGTCATGTATCATTTTTTAAAGATCTTATATGTACACATGTATTTGGTTAATATCATATGGATTTAATTTTTCTTTATTCTTAAAAGGCTTTTTATAGCTTCTCCTTAATATATATACTAATGTGGGACAGATGTAATTTATTGCTTTAATCTAAAGGATGGCAAAGTCTGGAGTGAGATGTTTTATTCCCATGTTCTCTACGTTCCTTTTTTTAATCCCAAACCACTAAAATGTACAGGACTTCTGTTATCTTGCCATGCAAACTCAACGTGCAGCCTTGTTTCTGTTTAACATCTACATTTCCATATCTATTCAAATACAGATTTTTAGAGGCGTAATAAATCAAAACGTGCTTTTTCTCCTCCCACCCCATTCTGCTATGGCTTTTTTCCTTAAAGGAAAACAAACAAGCACACTGACTAATTCAGATTTTTTACTGATTCACACAGAGTTTCTCCAGCATCCATGATGTCCTGGTATCTTTTGGAAGACGAGTGCTGTGCTATCCCCTGTACAGGCATTTTGAGCTGGTGACATGTGCCCTCAGTGACACAGCCAAGATCCTGCAGCTGGGTGAGTGTTCAGGGACTGGAAGTTGTCCACAACCATCTTTATACCTTGGCTTGTTAAAGTTACCTGCAGCTTTTCCGTTTAGCATGAGTTACTTCCTTGAGAAAAGCATTAGGTTTAATTTTTGGACAGTAGGATCACTGAGGAGCAGTGCTTCAGTGGTTTATTTTAAATGTTTGCGAGTTGCAGGATTAAAAACCCACATAAATGGCAATATTAATCTTTACTGCTGCCAAAAACTTGCTGATTGAAAATCCCATTGACATTAGAACAGTCAGGGAGTGAAGTTTTAAGGGGAAGATGGATGCTGTCCCTCCTCACTTATCTGCACTGCCTTATGTTGCTGTTCATAAGTGTGAAAAAGAAAATTCTGATAACAAAACTGCAGTGATGCAGTGCTGACAGCCTATGGGGTGTTTTTTCTGAGGAGGACAGTGCATGAGAGGTAAGAAACTTGCTTTTTCTTTTAATGTCACGATACAAAATGATGTTGCAGTGAACATTCAGTGATCCAGTGAAATATTGCCTGACTGGGTAAGTTCTTACCAGGACGTTTCAATTGAAAAGTTTGTGGAGTTCTGTTCTTGTGTCTCAGAATACTGTTCCATTAAAAAGAGAGAATAACAGCAAAGTTCAGTTTATCTTTAGATGAACGCTCCTCCTTGAAAATGTGGAAAAACACACAGAAGTCTGTGGGGGAAAAAGAGGGGAAAAAAGAATGTAAAAAAGAAGCATGACTTAACCTTTCCTTCCAAATACCCAGGATGAAAGCTGGTAGAATTTCACAGGGGTGTAAAATCAGATTTTCATATCAAATGGCAAATACGGAGCTGGGGTCAAATTTCATCCTCATTTTGAAACAGTCTGTGGAAGGAGGAGTGGATTTCTGAACCTGTAAAATTCAGGTTTTAGGCTCTTGTCTGGCACCTCTCTCAGTGAGGAACTCCAGAAGGATCCAGTGACCTGCAGAGACAAAGTTCTCTGACTTTCCTGTTACACACCCTAGAAGCTTTATTTGTACTTTCAAACACAACTTGTGGGGTTTTTTGATTAATCAGGAAGCAGTATCTGCACATAAAAAGCAGTTTATTTATTGATCAATAATGATCAATACAATGCAGAGCTGTAACTATGCAAAAACTGTTAAATCCCATGGGCCCATGTTCTAGAAGCAGACATTTGATAGTTTGCCTGATGCAGGATTCCCTGTTTCAAGTCTGGCAAGATTTGCAGCCTCTCATTAGAGACCCATTAAAGCCACTACAATCCAAAACTTTTAATTTATGAAGAAAGACATTTTTAGTTGTGAATTAGTGTAACATTCACTGATGCACATTGTTACTTGGCAGATGAGTTACAGGAGTGGATGTTGGAAATGGTTTGGGCTGACAGCTTGACAGCTGGAACCTGAAAAAATCAGCAAAATTTTAATTCCCCACATCATTTCTTTGTAAAAGAGCACACTCCTTTTTAGTCAAAATAGTGATATTTGACAAGCATTGATGGGGATACAATTTGAAAGTAATTAGTTATATTTGGGGTTTTAGATGTTCTTTGCTGACTTGGTTTCCAAAACCAAGTGGGTTTTTTCTGTTCTGTTTGCCATGGCTTTTTGCTCTCCCTGTTCCTCCTCTTTATTGCCATCTTCCTCACCCTTAACTTTCACTCTCTGACTATATTTTTTCAGCATGGAATTGCTTACAAATAAGCAAACAAATTTTGTGCTTGAACGGCAGGGGGAGTTCTGATCTTTTTTGTTTCTTTTTTTTTTCCCCTCTCCTCTAAATCTGTAAAATGTAATTTCATCCCTGTTCAGGTTTCATAGCCTAGGAGGAGCCAGCCTCTTGGGAGAGGGTTATTAGATTCCATTTGCAGTGGTGGCTGTTTTCATTTGAATGTGGGGTTTTTTTTTCCCCCCCACCATTAAATGGTGAAAATAATTTTTTTTAAGTGTTCCAGCACTTAACCCTTTAGCAACTGTCATCAGAAAACTAAGGGGGGGAGATTCCAACTACTTGGAATCCTGCATATGAAGGGAAAAGTCAAACTGACAACAGAAAGCTTTCTGGTTGTGGAGTGAGAACACATTTTTAATCTTTTATTGTATTTATTAACTGTGTGTCAAATGGCTCTTTCCTGAACCAGAAGTGAGCTTTTTCTTTCATTTTGCCAGACTATTCTGTGACTAGCAGAAGTAAGAAAAGTCCTCCCTGACTCCAGGCCCTGATCTGCTGTTAGGTAATCATTACATTGCCTCACACAATTCCATGTGCTTGGCCCTGCTGTGAGCTGTGTGCTCCCAACCTTATTATTTCCCAGCACTGGTATTTGTGTAGGCATAAAGGGAGAAATGCTCCTCTTAAGGGACACGATGGGGCATAAGTTGTTATTTGTGAGCTACTTCTCAGCTTAGTTTGTTTCTTTTTTAAGCACAGTTCCCTGCCTGTCTGTGCCAAAGTTTGGGCCAGCAGAGCTGGGAGCAGAGGAGGTGCTGGGGGAAGGGGCGGCTTCAGCTGTGGAGAATTACACGCCTGGCTGGGCCTGCAGCCTTTGCTCTTGCAGAGATTCCTGCTGAACCCAGAGGCTCCCCTTCCCCGGGGATGTGCATGCTGAAGGACAGAGTTACAGCTCTGCTGTTCCCAGCCTGGGAATCAACCCCAGTTCCCAAGGTGGTTGTGGATGCTGTGGTTATTAAACCGTCAGGTGTGAGATGATAAAGATCATCTGCTGCGATTTCTTGTGAAGCACAAAAACAAAAACCTGTTTCCTGCAGGGAGAGCTGCAGTTCTGAAGTGTCTGCTGGACATCCACAAGATCTTTATGGAGAGTGACCCTGCCTACATCCTCAATGATATCTTCATCACAGACTATTGCATCTGGATCCAGAAAGTCAAGTAAGTTCTTCGGTAGTTACTGATGTGGGAGATGTTTTTGGCATATTTCATCTGTGAACAAATACTAGTAAAATAAATTCTGTCTCCTGTATGTGGGAATATGATCAGTTTTTTTTCATTTAATAACTGTGTCTGTCCAGCAATTCTTGATACAGAAGCAAAGACATTCAGTGCATTTTTTTGATATAGTGACACCACTGGAGAAGGGAGGGAGGGATTGGATTTTAAATGAAAATGTGAATTTTCATTAATATATTAATAGGAGTTTGGGGGGAGAAAAAACATCCTCTGGGGAATTCCCATTCTGTTGTGATCTTTCTTAGGAAGAGAAATGTTTATGTAGCACTTAAGTAACTTCAGGATAAAGGCTGGAAGGAGCTTCCAGCTCAAAACTGACAGCACATGCAAAGCATTCCCAGCTGCATGGAGCATTGATTTATGGGCTGTAGCAGTTGCACCAATTGATTATTAACACCAGAACAAGTGTCACAAATCCCCATGTGCTCTGTGCTCCTGCAGCTCTCCCTGGCACTGTGGGAAGCTTTGGCTTCCATTACTTGAGAGGAGAGAGGGACTCTGCCACCTCCAGACAAAACCCCTGCACTTCTGTGTCCCACCTGTGCTCTTTTCATGGAGTGAGCATGGCTCATTTCCAGAGTTTGGTTGGAATACCAGCGTGTTTTAATGGCTTAAAACCAAAAGTATCAGTAGGAAAACAGTGGGAAGTGGATTAAATGATTAAAGCAAGCTGCACGTTCAAATCTCACTAAGCTTTATATTGTTCTTGTCAGATTTATTCTGTTTTTCGTACAGCTTTTGTATTATTTTTCCTTCCTTTTTATATCTTCACAGCCTTCTCTGAAAGCCCACAAAAGGTGTGAGCTGGAACAGGCATGACTAATAGACACACAAAAAATGTCATTGTTTTATTTGTTAATACAGCAATGCAGCCTCCTAAACCAGTGGCTAAAATAGCCTTTGTATTTCACAAGAGGCTGTGGGGGATAAAATATCTGAAGTGCACAAGACACTGAAGGGGATAGAGAGGGAATTTGGTAATAATTGTGATCAGAAGGGGGAATGAGACAGAATTGCAGCAGCCTGCACAGGCTGTTATGTTTAGCTGTGACCTTAGCAGTATTTCTTGGAGAATTAAAGGCCCTCAGCTGTTCATGATGGCTTCTGGATGTTGATTCTTATTCTCTGTGTGCTTTCAGTGACTCTGTTCCTATAGGTAACAATATATAAAACACTTTAAAACAATTACAGATGTTTCCAAACATTTTGATCCATCAATCCTGCTTAATTCCTGAAACAGCCAGGTCATTTTACAGTTATATTTGAGGAGGCCTTTTTCAACCACACCTTGAATGTGTGAGAAATTCACCAGGCATGGGGAAATTCAGGTTGAAGCCGAGTAGGAAAAAGTGCAGTAAATAAAGGAGAAAGTTATTTCATGGGTCTTTCACAAAGAAATGAGTCATTAAGCAGTAATACCTCTGCTGCCCATATCAATGAGTATAATGTCTAGCAAGTCAGTCATAAAACCCAGTTTTCTTTAAACCCAGCCCAGGAAAATGCACAGTAGCTATAAGTGACTGATAGATTAACACATTTCCTCCCAGACTCTCACATTATGTCCCAGTTAAGCAGAACTGACAGCTGCTGGAAAGAGGGCAATTAAGCTATCTTATTGTCAGAGTGACATGGCACAATGGCTGTCTGTCATTAGGAGAGCAAGAGAGAGAGAGAGAGGAGCTGCAGAACCCAGTCCTATTTTTAGGCCTGAATCAGGACAGCATTTAAGCATATGCTGCAGTCATTGCTGTGCAGTTCAGCAGCGTTTGAAGTTCAGCAAGTGCAAAGGGAATGGGAACACTTGGTTTTGTTCCTTTGTGTTGAAGGGAACAGCTAAGCTCACTTGTCATTCGGGACATATCTTGACAAGGTGGTGATTTGTCTGTTCAAGGCAAGGGGTCCCAGCTCCCCAAGGTGAGGCACCTGCAGAGGAGGGTGCTGCATCTTCCCTTCCAGGGGAACAATGTGGTGACATCCCTCTGGTAATTCCCTCTGAAGCACTGGCACAGCCTCCCAGAGAGGCTGTGGCTGCCCCTGGATCCCTGAAGTGTCCAAGGCTGGTTTGGACAGGGCTTGGAACAACCTGGGATAGTGGAAGGTGTCTCTGCCATGGCAGGGGGTGGATTGAGATGAGCTTTAAGGTCCCTTCCCACTCAAACTATTCTGTGATTGTATAATTGCCGTTGTGGTGGAAGAGTTTTGGGAGGGGAAGGTATTTATAGATGTTGTGGTGGTCTTTCAGTGCTGTAGTTATTTCCATCACCAGTCAGTCTGGATACTTCCCTGTTTTGTTTCTTAACTGTTATTTGCTCCATACAGGCTTCATTAACTTCCTTTGTCTCCATTTCCTCCTGTCTTTTTGTGGCTGAGGATACTCTCAAAATCCATGGAGTGTTTTCCTTTTCTTCTCCTTTCCCTGTAAGCAGCAAACTCCTGGTGGAGGCTGGGGCCTCTGTTTAAACAGTTAAAACAGAAAACTTTAAAACCAGCTGGAAACAAGCTCTTCAGCTTACCTGTGCTGGCACAGACCTCTGGGTTTGGGAAGAAAGTTTGGCACAGGCGAAAACCATAATGGATTGGATATATCCAGTGAGAGAGAGCACACAGTCCCATTCCAGATGAAGAGAAACACCCCTGTAGGTACTAACTTTTAACTATTCCATGTGGAAACAAAATCCTTGTAGCCAGCAGTGTGTCAATAGCTGATTACAAATCTGGTTTGAGATCATAGTTTGGCTGTGGGTAAATTAGATGAATGAGTGAATGTGTCACTGGGCTGGCAAAAGCTGATTTATTTTAAGCACAGTGTATCCGGAATTGGAAATGATGAAGATGCTGAATAAAACACAGGTGGCTAATAGTCAGCTGGGGATGGGGAGTACAGGCTAGCTTTGGAATTCTAAGGGTTTGTTTTTTTTTTTTCTTTCAGAACAATTGCTTTATTTAGGTGCCTGTTACTAAAAGAAAAGTAGATTCCCAAATGTGTTAGACAATGGAAGATATTAACAAGTGTAGCTAAAATTTCGTCTTTCTGCTTGCAATCCTAAAGACAGTTTCACCTGCTTTCTAGGCTCCTAGTATTTCCCTTAAGCTGCTTGTGAAGTGACTATTAATAATTCCATCCATTGTGTAAAGTGGCATGTAAATCCTTTTAAGTGTTGTTAGGTTTTGAAGAAAAGGGAGCATGTTGCTCAGCCAAACTTATCAGAAAAGAGGGAAAAGTAAATGTTAACCTGGGTAACAAAAGCTTGACAAAGACCTATGGAGGCAGCTTGTGGTAAATCTCAGCAGGTGGTGTCAACATTTCTGTTGAAAAGCCAGATGCAGCCAGATGGAAAATTGCATCTTTAACCCCTGAGGTCATAATGACATGTCATCACTTCATTTGATCCCCCTGCTAAGTGAGCTTATCATCCACCCTGCTGTCACTTCTGTTATTGCTTTCATTTCCATAATAAAATTAAATTTAATTTGCCTGGTTTGCATGCTTTTGTTCTTTAGGTCCGAGCTTTTACAAGCCACTCTGATACATATGGCAGCCTCTCCGAGGTGAAATTACAGCTGAATTTGTGTTCTAAGTCTGGGGTTTTCTCCATCTTTCACACCTGCCTTCAGCAGAAGGGGATGAGGGAGAGGAGAAGGGTTTTTGGGGAAACCGCTGGTGGGTTGATGGCTGCAATATGGGCAGCTGAGACAGGGCAATCCAGGTGTGCATTTACTGCAGGAGAGCTTTTTCTCCCTCCTGTCAGGAGTCTGTCTGTGACCCCACAGGAGCTGTGTCCTTTAGAGAAGTCCGAATAGTTTACCCACTGTCTCTTGCTGTGCCGAGGTTCCTTTGTGTGGCCTGATGTCTTTCTCCAGTGTTTTGTGTTCCCCTTTGTGCCAGGCTCTGTTCACGTGGGGGATTTTGGCTGCTGCTGTACATGTGTGCCTGCTGGCCATGACATGGGTGGGAGGCTGAGCAGCTTCCTCCAGTCCTTGGCCAGGCAGGGCAGTACAGGCAGTTCTGCATCCCTGCTTAAGGGAACAGCTCCAGCCCGTGGCAATTTAAAGTGTTTTTACCTAATATTTGCATACATATTTAGCTTTAAACATGTACCACTTTTAATATTTGTAAATGTGTGTTTTCTGTGTTCCTGAATTGGAGGTGAAGCTGTGAGTGTTCCTGGCTGTTTTCCAGGGTTTAGTGCTCTCAGTCTAGAATCACAGAATGGTTTGGGTTGGAAGGGGCTGTACAGATCATTCAGTTCCAACCCTTTGCCATGGAAAGGGACACTTCCACAAGACCAGGTTACTCCTCCATCCATCCAGCCTGCCTGTTGTACAGTTGTTTGCTTCTCATAGTTTTATGGGTTTGAGGTGTGCAGGACAATGTTTGATCCCATGTATATTTTTCATTATCACTATTTTCCTACTTTTTACCTTAGCATAAAATTCTAAAGACCATTGTTTGTGTTGTATTTTGTAGTAGCTTCGACACGTGCAGTGAAGGAGAGCTGTGAGCTAGGACAGCTGAGCTGTTAAATTGCCTTGCTGTGTTCTGTGCAACTGTATCTGCAACTTGATTTGTTAGCCCTCACAACTACGTGCTCTGCACCCTGAGACAAATGTGATGTTGCTAATTTTGGTGACTGTAGGTGTAACATGCCAGTTCAAGCATGGACTCCTTGATTTAAAGTAAAAACCAGGATTCCTGGTGGCATTTGTACAGTCTCTGTAGAAGCTGCTGTCTTTATTGGGACTAACTAAATTAAAATCAGATAGTCCTGAGCGTGTCATATTTGCTTCTCATGGTTTGGAGGTGAGACAGCCCCTGAAAGGTGGGTTGGCCTCGTAGGTCTGTTCTCCTTTTCATCTCTTCCTTAACAATTGAAGCCTTGTCCTTGTTACACTGTAATTACCCAGTCTGAAGCCAGCAGGGAGTTACTGCTTGATGTGTAGGATGTGAATTTCTCCTAAATAACTGTAGGATTAATTACACTCACAGCATGTCAGGGAGGTGATGAGATCGACTGTGATTGTTCAGGCCCCCTTTTCTTTTCCCCAGGTTTTCTGAATCCCTTGTTTAATCAATACAGTGGAATGTTGCCCTGAAGTGTTTAAGGCCTGATGCTGCAAAGGCATGAAGGAGTCCAGGACTTGGAGGGAAAAAAAAGATTTGTGAGATGCAGGGTTTTTACTGGCTGTGTCACAGCAGATCCTAAAGTGCACAAGGGAGTAAAGAACTCAAGTTTAAGTATTGTAGTTTTCAGTCCATTGCATTGGTTTTACCTCAGGCTTTTGGTAGATTTGGGAAAATACTTTGTAACATATAAACACCCTTGAGCTTCTGTAGTCAAATACAATCTTTCAATGAATGTAAATAGAATTTTAACATATATTCCGATGCCATATTAAAATAATTTGTGTAATGGATCATTTATCTCCAAACAAAAGAAATTTGATTTGGTTACTACTTTCTAAAATCTGGAAAACTTGGATAACTGTTTCAAAGTATGTAGAAAAGATCTTGATTGTACCACTCTTGCAGCTGTTTCTTCTTGGCATTTTTGTTTTCTTAAGTGTTTTGGGGTTTTGAAAAGCTCACAATACTTAAAAAGACACAAGCCAGGCTTTTAAAAGTCTTTTGGTATTCGCTTTTTGGCTGCTTGTAGGGTTGATAGTCATAGATTAGTAGAATGGTCTGGGCTGGAAGGGAACTTAAAGGTTATCCCATTTCTCCCCAGCCATGGCAGGGACACCTCCCACTGTCCCAGGGTGCTCCAAGCCCCAATGTCCAACCTGGCCTTGGGCACTGCCAGGGATCCAGGGGCAGCCACAGCAAATCTGGGAGACTGTGCCAGGTCCTGCCCACCCTCACAGGGAGGAATTCCTTCTCAATATCCCATCTAAACCTGCCTATACTCATGAAGTCCCATCTCACCTTTATGGCATTTTCACGTTCCTAGGACGGGTTTAATTGTAACCTTTGAAACTCAGGACTGTCGTCTAAATGAGGAGTGAATGGAGTTACTCTTGTAGCCTCAGCACCTCTACTGTGAAAATGCTGAGTTCAGATAGGAGCATTCAGGAGCAAAACTGCCCTGAAAGGTTCTCAAATGGTGCACTGCTAATGTTAGTTTAATAAATTTTTGATTTGTGATGGGGGGGAAGAGGGAACGTGTTAACACATAATAAAAATGAATTGGTGCTTTAAAGCATTCTCAAATGTTAGAGAAATATGCTAATTTTCAGCTGTTAACCTCCTGGATCCAGCAGCCGTGATTCCAAAGAACAAAGGCATAAGCAGTAATATATTCTGGATGAAAATCCTGCCTCTTGGCTCTGTGGGATTAATCTGATTTGTACAGCACGGTTAAAGCACTTCGTGCAGTTGAGGCGTGAGGGAAAATGCCCCTCCTGGTGTTGTGTTTGACGTGTGTTACAGGGTCAGGGGCAGCTGGTCCTGCTCTGCCTGGGTTTGGCTTTACCTTCATTGCTGCCCCTGTCAGCCTGACTTTAGTGGAGGCTCCAGTAGTTTTAGGTTGGATAAAAAACTCCAGTTTTCAGAGCGTGTGGTGCTGAGAAAAGCCAAATTGCTTTCATGGTGCTGCTTTGAAAGCAGCTTTGCCATTAGCATGTGTTTTTAGCTGATGTTCTGCTGTAGCCAGTTGTGTTCACTTATCAGGTGACAACCCCATCACAAAACCCCTTAACCTGATCTGTTTTGTGGTGAGAGGATTATATTTTTGATGCTGGCTTTTTAATGATAATGTCATTGTGGATGCACTGAAGCCACGGAATTCTCTGCCCCCACTCCCTGCAAATGAAAAAAACTCCTATTTAGAAGATTTTTAATTTGAAGGCTCTTCTTTCCTTTGCTGTCCTGCTTTGATAAGAGCCACGCAGGTACAAGGACAAACCCCAAAAGCTCAGTGCTGCTCGTGGTCACAGCTGGGACACAGTGAGGCAGCTGGGGTTCCTCAGGCTGCACCCTGACTGTCCTGTGAGGACTTGTTGCAGTAGCTCAGGACTACAATCCCCAATTATTGTAGCTCAGGACTACAATCCCCAATTATTGTAATTCCTTCTTAGCAGGTTTTACAAGCTGGCATTACTGCTGCTGGCAGGCAGTTGAGTGTGCAGCACTGTTTGCTGCCTGCCTGGAGTACTCGTGCTGTGCTGGCTTTGCTTCCCATTCACTTCCTTGGTGGCCTGGAGTGCTGAATTAACTCTGAGCTGTCCCAGCTGCTCTTACCAATAATGAGAGTGGCTGCTTCACGTGGTCTTTGAGATTAATTTAATGCATATTTAAAAATCTGTAAGAAAATACATAACGTGTTGTTAGAATTTGTTGTGTTTTTTGGTGGCATTAAATGTTATTTATTTAAAGGTGTAAAATGAATTGCACAGGCTGCCCCTGACTGGCCATAAGTGCCTTATTTGAACAATGTGCATTTTAATACAAGCGAGTGTAAAATGACACACTCTGTAAAAGCTTGTAGAGCACAGTTATGGATTGGAGAATAAAAGAGAGTTGAGGGCAACAGCTTCAGAAAAATAGGTTGGGTGATGCTTGAGAACAGTTTGAACCTGAGCAGGTGAGAGGGTGAGTGCACTTCAGCTGAAGAAGCAGAGTAGTATCATTTAGAAGAAGGAAGTGGCATGACCTTAAAATGCATCATTTGTAAGACTGTGTTAAAACACTGATTCTAGTGCTTGTTCAGAAAGATGTTGAAAAATGGATTGGATTAGGGGCTAAAATACTTCATGAGTGTAAATGGCTGAGTGACCTGTGTTAAGCCAAGACATCAGATAAACTCAGGAGTGCTTTGGTAAGAAAATTAAAGGTTGATTAGGACTTGTCTACAAGGATATGGGACAGCGATTTCAGGTTTTAGCCATTGAGTTGTATAAAAAAAATAAATCACATGGTCTGTTTGAACAGGAAAAATTCAGACAGCAATAAGCTTTCACGTTTTCCTAGTGAAAAGTAATTGCGTTGATTCATTCTCCCTGTGTTGTTGGGTAATTCTGTAGAGTCTTACTTGTTTCTATCAGAATTGCACAGCTCAGGCAAACACCTTTTGGTTCAAACCCAAAGCTCTGGGTCTGATGCAGAAGGTATTGGAGATTCTGAGCAATTTACTATGCTACAAAATCATTTTCTTTAAAACTTAGGTAGGACTGTACCAGTTTATCAAGGAGTATGTTGACTGTAGGTAAAACTCCCTAATTCATTTATTTTCATCCCAAGTCATCTGCTCTTACAGCTTAGATCATGGTTCTTGGATGTCAAAATAGTAACTAATAATTTGCAGGCACGTTCTGTGTGTCTTTTCTTTCAGTGTTTTGATGCATGTTTTTAATACAATTTCTGTTTGTTTGCTGCCACTGCCTCTCCTTAGGCCCTGCATCTTGTTTAAAGCCTGAGCTGTCACTTCAGGTGTCTGTAAAGCAGGAGGTGCACACAGAGCACTTGTAAATAACAATACCCAACCACTACAGTACACTGACTGAAGAGCCTTAAGGCAGAACACTGCCCTGAGGGCTCAGAAAGGTGATAGACAGGTGTGTATAATACCAGAAATTCCCCCTCATGTATGTTTTAGCAAGCCCTGTAGAAACATGGATTTTTAACAAGGGATTTAATCTCTCCTTCCAGCTGCTTGCTGCAGTTCCCTTTGATGTTTTTGCTCTCCTGCCCTCTGTTGTTTTTTCCTATTTATTCCATCACTTTTCTGTAGCTCAGATTCCTTCAGGCTGTGTCTGAATGCACCTTGCTGTGGGCAGAGAAGGCAAAGAAGAAAGCCATTTTTTCCCCCCCTCAGGCTACTGCTTTGATTTTCCAAAGTTGTTGGGAGGCAGCTCCTGTGTGCCTGCAGAAGGGTCAGTGACCTGTGTCATGTCTTTTTCAGGCAGCACAGCTCAGCTGAGCGGATTTCTGGTTTGATGAGGGGAAGGATGAGCTCGTGCAGTGTTGCCTTTCTGAGTAGGTGCAATGTGCAGCTCTGGTCCAAGGGGGAAGCTGAGCTCCAGGCTGGGAACATCTCCCTGCTTTGTTTCCAGCCTGCTCAGCAGCTACCTTAATAATAATAATAATAATTTCTGTGATCATGGAATCATGGAACAGTTTGGGTTGGGAGGAACCTTCACAGGCATCCAGTTCAACCCTCCTGCAATGAGCTGGGACATCTTCAACTCAGTCAAGTTGTTCCAAGCCCTGCCCAACCTGGCCTTGAATATTTCCAGGGATGGGGCACCCACAGCTTCTCTAGGCAACCGTTTCCAGTGTTTCATCACCCTCATTGTTAAAAACTGTTCTTGTATCTAACCTAACTGGACCCTGCTGCAGTTTCAAACCGTCCCCTTGTTCAGTGGTGCCCCAGAGCAGCTGGAACAGGTGCCCAAACACAAGAGGGGATGTGGAGGAGCTGGCAGCAGGCTGTTCTCTTCAGGCCCTTGCAAAAATCTGCTTTCCTGCCAGGAGTTGGCAAGATGCTGGGGGTTGGTGGTTTTTCCTGTTTGGACTGTTAGTTGAGGATGGACTGAGAGGGCTGCAGGTGGTGGTTTCCCCTCAGGTGTTCTGGGTGTCAGTCACAGTGATGAAGCAGTGGAAGAGTTAAACTCTGATCAACCCCACTGTGTTGTTTGGTGGATAAATTCCATTGTAAAGGGGAAGGATCACCTTGGAGTAATGTTTGTGGTTGTGCCTTTAAGCCTGTTCCCTGCCATTGTTGTTATTCCTGTAATACAGGACTTTGCTGGCATTATCCTGACACTAAAGTTGACATTTTCTGCCCTGCTGTGTGAGTACTTTTCATCCCATACTGTCATACAAATTGTCAGATTTGCAGCATGAGAAGAGCTTTCTCCTAGATCACCAGCAGTGATGGTGAAGACCAAGTTCTAGGTAATGGCAGCAAAGAAACTTGAGGGAGGTTGGGCTAACACAGAACAGTTGTCAGTGTTCCATTTCTGTAACACAGCCTGTATTACTATCATTTTATAAAAATCTCACTCTGCATCTGTTTTGGGGTGAGTTATCTGTTCATCTTTCATTATTTGTGTTTATCATATATGACTTTGGAAGCTGTGCCATTATTAGATGTTTGGACTGGCTGCAACTTACTGGAGCTATTTTGGCAACAGAGCTCCGTTAAACTGTTCTTAAAACATATAAATACTCCTCAGTTTCTTTTTATAGTCCAATATTAATTCCAAGTCTGTTTTCTCTTACGAATATTTTCATAATATCATCTACATAAGTAAGCTGTACTTGATTTCTTTTATAATCCATGATCTGTTTGGTTTCAACTTATCAAAAAGACCGAGTAATGAAAGTAAGATGTTATATTGGAAAGCTTCATCTTTTTTTTTTAAATATTTATAAATGTGAAGTTCAGCTCATGCAGTATTTAGATTCATTATGAAAGAAGCACTGTGGAATTTCAGAATAAATATGGGGGGAAAGTCACTTGAAGCATTCAGACTTATTAACATAAAAGAAGTCACTTAAATTGAAACGATGGCGCTATGTTTTATATTTGATTTATGGTTAACAAACTGTAATACTTTAAGCTGTGTAGATAGCAGTTCATGTTTACAAGACTGCCAGTTGGATTGCAGTGTAAGTACATCACTCTCTTGGTTTCAGAATCCACCTAATGCCCTTTGAAAGCCAGAATTCCAAGATTAAAGCATTTTATGTTGCCCTTAAGCCTGCTGGATTCTCCCCATCAGCCGTTGTTTATGGGGCAGGGCTGTGTTTTGTCACCTGCACAGAAGGGGGGAGTTTCTCGTGTCCAGAGAAGTCTCTTGGTGTTGCATTTCTGCTCCTCTCCATTTTAACTGGGGGCATCTTGCTCACAGGGAGATGCATTTTCCAGATTTCTTTGAAACCAGTGCTCATTTTCCAGTGTGGTTTTCCTGTTTGCAGTGAAGGTTTGCTGTGCAGGGAATGCTTTTCCAGTCTCTGCTCTTTCTGGTGTCTGTGAGGAAAGGAGGAAAAAAGGATTTTATAAACTTCCCAACCCAAGCCTTGTGCTCTTTGTCTCTTCCCCACATCCTTTGGCACCTCCACCAGGCACGAGGCATATCCACAGCTGGAATTAGCATGGATTGGCTGGTGGGTGCCTGCCCTGGCCTCCTACCAAGTCAAGACACAATTGCTGTGTCCTTCCACCCTTGTCCCAGGAGGCTCATTACTCATCCCTCTGCTTGTTTTCATGAAATATGTGGGAATTCAGAGATCTTTAAATTCTAGTTGCTCTTAAATTTGATGAAGTTGCCTGCTGTTTGCAGGAGTTGTTAGAAAGGAAATCATTAATGGTCAGTACAGGCATGGACAGTGTAACTCTGTGTAAATCTGGGTTATTTAGGCTAAAAATCAGAGTCTATCATCTTGAGAGACAGAAAGCATGAATTCCTACCTGCAGTTGCATATAAAAGATCTGCACAGACTGAGCACTTGCTTTTTTTACTACAGACTTGAAGTTTAGAAATTAAGTAGTGTTTGATGTGTTGGGGAGATGGTTTGTTTCTTTCCTATGAAAACAGTGATTAATCCAGGACTAATTCCTGTGAACAAATGCTGTGTTTTTGCTGTTGTGTTTACACTCATCTGTCTTTTGTTGCAGATAAGGTAGAAGATTAGTTAAAGTTTAGGTCAATTTTTACCTAAGTCCTGAAGGAAATGGTCCTGCTTTTCCTTTGCTAACATTCTTCCATTATCTCCTGTACTCATTGATCAGAGCTAATGAGATTTTAATGGAGTTATTTATGCCTTCTCCCTCTTACTATAAAAGTGTATAATAAACTGAGCACATGAAACTGTTGGATGGTGCTGTTTGTTTTTATCTCTGTTAATTGTACGACCTCTTCTGTGATTCTTTCAGATCTCCTAAGCCAGGTAGGGTGTGATGAGCCAAGCAGCTAATAAAGGCTGGAAAAAGCTTAATAGATGTCACTGATTTATCTTTCTGATGATTATAAAATATTTTCTGTGCTATTCTGAGTGAGGGCCTTTTGCTGCCATGAAAGGGTTCAGGTGCTTTGTGTATTTTTTCAGTTCATGCCTTAAACTTCATGGTAGTGTTATTGTGCTTTAAGTTTTAGCACTTAAGAGGAATAGTTGTGTTCCCAGATCTGGATGAAATAAAATCTGTGCACAGATTACCCAAACTTGTGGGGAATTGGGGTAAAACTGTGTAGTAAGGTACTTTAGCAATAAAACCAGTGTAAAGTTGGTTGCTGTCATGGTCTGTAAGCCATGCACACGTCAGCAGTGTGTATGACAGGCAAAGTGGGTGGCACTACTAACACTTACCAAGATTACTTTCTGCTCTGAATTTCCTTCAGAACTTCCTTTGGAGTATTTCTGTTCCCTGATCCTGAACTTGCTTTTTCAAAGCTGTTTCACAATGATTGGAGGTCACTGACTAGTGTATAATTGAAGCACTCATTATAAATAACCTTGAAAGTGAAATAATAAATGGGGAAATATGTGAGATGCTATAAAACACACTCTAAAAGGTGTAATTGAGCCTTACTCTCTTGTCTCCAGGCAGATTCTGAGGCTCAAGTTCTGTTGTAACCCATGACTTTTTAAAGAGTGGTTTGGGCAAATGGATGGTGCCTTTAGTGTGATGAGTTTCTTATTATTGCACCTAAATGTCCATTTGTAAGGGTTCTTTGCCTGAACTGGAGGGGGTTTGTGATCTAACCTCATTGTTGGGCCATTTATGCAATTTTGTGCCTGTTGACTCGAGCTGTTTCTGCATTAATGAATTCTGCTTTAGCATTCAACACCATCGTCGTTATTGCTCCTGTGTCTTACCAGTCAGGGCTGATCAAACCTAGACTCTTTCATGTCTTGAATATTTTATTAAAATCAAATTGTCTGTCAATTCTGTATCATAAGAATTCAGTTGTTTGTTTTTTTCTTTCAAGCTGCCTGAAAGTGCATGTCAGGTGTGAAGGGATGTTTCTCATTGTTGGTTGCCTTTCTGAAGGAATTCTGCTACTTTTGGGCTAAACCCCTGAAGTTTAAGTTCTGTTACAGCCATTTGAGGATGTGCCTTTCCTCTGCTTTATCCTCCACCCCTGGCTCTCAGAATATGCTGATGGGTGACCAGGGTGATAATCTCAGTTACCAGCTTCAAGCTTTCCCCAAAGATCACCAGTTTGGTCGCTCCGGTAGCTGTTCTGGACCAGACAGAAGCTGCATCTGAATTTTAGAGCAAAGAACAATTTATTTTCTTCTTGAGGGACTAGTTGGGTGCCTTGCCAGCTGTGTCATTCTTGCCTGAGCTCACTTTGTTTTCTTCTGCTTTTGTGTTTGGCTGTAACTTGTTGAGCCTTCTGCTTTGGGAGAACTCGGGCTGTAGACTTACTGCCGTGGGGATATTAATTTCCATCAGGATTGTGACAGAGATCCTGTGGGAAGTTCGTTTGGCATTATGTGGAGACTGGATGTTGAACAATGTCTCCTCATACCCCTGATGTCTGGGCAGATGAGGCTTGGGCTGGAGAACAGTGATGGAATCCAGCAAGAACCACTGTGGGAAAGTGAGACCATCAGGAGGGTGTGGAGAGCCTGCCCCTTTGCAGGTGCCCTTTTGTTCACTAGTGACAGACCCTGCAGAAACACCAGTGGTGTCCTGCTGCAGCCTGTCCTCAAGCAGTCTGGTGGCAAGGCAGAAAATTTCATTTTTCCTTACAGTTTAACTGACATTTCAATGTCTCGCAGATAGTAAATTTGCACACGCTCTGTATCTGAACTGCTGAGGCTCTGGGATAATATCTGGTGATGTCTGAGATAATATTAACTCTAGAATTGTCTTAATACTCGCAGTGCCTCTGGCTAAATGAATAATTGTGGGAAATGGCAAGCAGTGCTGCCAGGTATGTAATTTGGAACACATTTAAAGCGGGGATACTGGTCTGGTTGTATTGCTTGGTATTTTATCTGTTTTATCAAACAAAGAGGCTGTCTGTGAAACTTTCTCTCCTAAGTCTGAGTTTTGCCAAGCCTTGTGGAGAAAGGTAGTGTAAATACAGCCTGATGCTTTCACTTTAAACTTGATAACTTCTCGTATGTTAAAGACATAAAATTAAGGCTCTTGTGATGCAGCAGAGCGGAAGCCTCTTGTTCAATGCAGCAGCTTTGCTATGAGATGGATCCTGCGTGTCCAGAGCTCCTGCTGGGTGGAGATAAGTTAACTAAGTGCCCTTTCAGTGCGTGTCAGGCCTGCTGGGGGCACAGCAGGCTGCTGCTCTGTGTGTGGAGCCATCCCCAGGAGCTGCTGGCAGGGACACGGAGCCGCTCCAAAGGCACGTCTGCGCTTGACGGCTCTGCTGCCTCTGAGACTTGTTTATCTTGCCTGCAAGGCTTAAAGATAATTAATGTAAAGTGTTTCACACTCTCTAACAGGGCTTGTCAGCCCTGTGGAGCTGAGTCCTGCCTGCATGGAGGACTGATTCCCACTGGAGCACTGAGTGGGCCCTAACCACATGCGAGCAACATAATGTTTAGTTAATTCCGAGATCAGTTAGGTCCTATTCAAACACCAGCAGAGCTGCTGTCAGTGTCTGTAATACTGAGGGTCCTGTGCTTGGTTCCTTTCCTCTTGTGCTGGGGCAGGAGAGGCTTGATGTGCCCTGGCAGCTCTGAGCCATCACTTGGCCAGGACTGAGCCAGGGGAGGGACCAGGGAGACTCTGCTGGGTTGTGCCTTGTCTTACACCTTGTTTACACAGAGCACTTCAGAACAGGGGGTGTTTGTATACAACTGTGAATGCAAAGCCAGATTGATGAGCCAGTGGAAATAATCCTTCTATTGTTCATAACAACAAAAGCAAGCTGGAGCTTGTGCCTGTGCAGGAAAAGTCACTTTCCATTCCACAGCAGGATGTTACTGACTCCAGCTTAGGAGGCTGTGCTGCCAGTGTGAATCTTTCACAGCACCATGGCATGATTTGGGTTGGAAGGGACCTTAGAGATCAGCCAGTTTCAACCTTTCACTATCCCAGGGTGCTCCAAGCCCTGTCCAGCCTGGCCTTGGACACTGACAGGGATCCAGGGGCAGCCACAGCTGCTCTGGGCAAGTGACAGTCACTCACCTGTTTACAAATAATTTGCAGAGTGTTTTAGATCCGTAGTTCCCCTGCCATGATTGAGTATGCAGTGCCACCATCATTCAGAATGAGGAGCAGACTGCTGATTTTTGTATTTTCAAGTTCTCTTTGAGTTGTTTGGTCTTTTTAACACAACTGCTAAAACAAGAGTAGTGCATGTATGGGAAGCACCAGGCAGATGGGAAGGTCTGAGCTACTGACACCCTTTCTTTAAACCTTTTTCCTTATGTAGTGCTGACTGATAGACAAAGTGTACAGAAGCATAATTATTTTTTTCTTCATCATTTGGGAAAAATGAGAGGATTTTGTGGTTGGATGTACCCCCCTCACCTCCTGCATTTGTTTTTTACTGTCAGTGGCTGGGTTGATTTTTGTCCTCCCTTCCAGCTTATGTGAAATGTTCCTTGGAAACAATCAAATCCCTGATGTCTGTCTGCAGTGAGACTTCTCCTCATAGCTCCATGTTCTGGAGATAACAGCTGTCTTGACTCCTCAGATCCTGGTGCTCTCTGTTCTCCCTGGAACACAGAGCAGAACTGGATCTTGTGGGAGTTTGGCTTTACCTGGAGCTGTGTCCTGCTCTGCTCCCAGTGATTGTCACTCGTGTCCCAGTCCTGCAGCCAGTCCCATCCCCATCTCTTCTCTCCATGCTACCACACGTGGCCTTTGCTGTAAACCTCTAATGATTTCCCTTTCCTGTTGCCATAATCCTCTTTTTATTTTTCTCAGAGTTCTATCCATCTCCTTTTATTTGCTAAATCTCCTTTGATTCTTTGTTCTTTTCAGCCCAGCTTCACTCCTTTATAATCTAAGATCTGTAGAACAAGATTTTTTTTCTTCTTCTTCTAGCACCTGAAGAAACTCTCCTGTGCCTAGACAAGGATTACTGTAGTTCTGTCTTGGAATTTTAATTCCAGACTACATGGACAAGCCCCGAGATGCTTCTCTTATCTGTTCCTCAAAGCTATGCATTAAACAAAACATGCATCTGATCAGTTTAACCTGTAATTAAACATTTTCCTTAAGCAACTGACATCGTGATAACTAATAATTATCATGTGTAGCACCTTTAAAACCTATTATGCATGTTTATGTAAGAACACTATTACCATAATAATAAGATATCATTACCACAAATGTGCATACTGAATGAGCATGTCTTAAAGTAATCATGGATTCCATTAATCATACTTGAAAAATTAAAGTATTTGCTGTCTAATCTCTCAAACACTACTCGAAAGATTTTGGAAACAGCAGGGCCTGTTTACTGCAGCTCTCTCATCCACAAGTTCTTGTTTCTGGTGTATCAATTTTGTTTTCCTGAATTGTTGCTTATCTTTCACCTTGGGAAACTATCAGCTCAGGGACCTACAGTCTGCCTTTGAAAGCATTTCCATGCTGGTTTTTAGTCTGTTTGCCTTGTTTTTTGTCCAGGGAGTGGTGCCACCTTTTCTTAAAGCTGATGTAAAAATGCACTCCTGAAACTTGGTTCTCCTTCAAATGAGATAATTGCCTTAGAGGAGATGAACTGATGGCTGATTGTAATTCTCTTAGTCCCTTGCACGGGGGCAGAATAGAAACAACCCCATTCTTCAAGTATTCTTTGTTGTTGTTGGTTTTTTTTAAATACAAGATTGCAGAGTTGGGGAATTAAGTTTTTTAGGTTTATGTATGAAATTGTTAAGGGGTGAGTTTTTTAGTTTGTCTCATATTGAAAAGTTTTGCTCTGTAGATTTTGATGGGGCTGGATGAGCACAGTGAAAGTTGGGAAGAAGCACTTGACTTACTGGGAACTGAAACAAGACTTTTGTAGAGTCAGAATTTTTGGGGTTGGAAGGGACCTTTAAAGGCCATCTAGTCCAACCCCCCTGCAGTGAGCAGGGACATCAAACACCTGATTTAGCCAAGAGCTAAAAAACAACTTAATTGCTTTAGGAAGATCATTCTTTTACCTGTCAGCAGGACCACTTCGAATTTAGTAGCATAACGTGTGTTGAGTCAAGTTTATCAGTGTGTATTTTCTTCCTTAACATTTGGCATTAGGTAACCTGGACCCAACAAAGTATTTATTAATGCCTGAAAAGCACATTAGGTCATATCATACAACTCCTTAATACTTGATGCAGTTCTGTGAGATGTTTCTGTATCTTACTATGCAAACTGCATTGTAAGAGAGTAGTGAAGGAGATGGAGAGTGAGTTTAAAGGGCTGAGAGTCTGGAGCAGGGAAAATAGGCATGAAAAGGTAGGAGAAATAGGCAAAAAAATACAAATAGCAAATTAAGAAACAAATTGATAGATACAATGAAAGTGTGGGGAGAAACAGGACTTTGAAAACTGCTTTTCTGCCCTAACGGCAGCAGTGAAACAGGGGAGGGATGAGATAGGCAGTGGAAACTGGAGGGAAATTGTGCCAAAAGGTGTGTGGTGAGCTGCTCATGGTGTCAGTGAAATTCAAGGGAACCATGTAAGATGGGCCACAGCAGGGTTCTGTGACACGGCACACCCACCTTTGGAGCTCCTGTGGCTGTGGGCAGCCTGGGAACAGGAGAGGAAAAGGAATTGAACCTTCATGTTCTGGGCAGCTCTCACAGGGGAAGGAGGCACGTGCACAGCCAGAGTTAGAAGGAAGGAAAGAGGCTGTTTGAAAAGCAAAGCAAAATGCTTTCTGAAAGGGATATAAACTCCTGTGACTTGGGGTATAAATCAGCTTCTCCCCAGTGTGCTCAGGAAGCAGATTTCCCTGCAGCCACTTGTTCTGTTCCCACCTACCTGCAAGGCTCCATGAACCTCTCTATGTATCACTTGGCTTCTTTGCCTTTCTCTTTACTGATGGAGCAGGGAGAATTCTTGCTTCGTTCCCAATTAGGTTGGCAATTTCTCAAATCCCCCGTAACTTTTTGAGAAAAATGCAAGTCCTTGACAAAAAAAATGGAAAAAAAGTTGCCAGAAAGAAAACATGATTCTAATACGTTTTTAAAGTTTGGTACCTCATTTTTTATTAGAGGCTGGTAGGAACATGTTGCATTTAATTCTTAGCTTTAGATTGGAAAATTCTCGAAATATAAATTGTTTTCTGTTGCTTTACTTCTGGGAAAGTTCTTTCTCAGTTTCCCAGTCTGTGGGTTGAACTAAGGAAGTCAAGTGTGTTTTATTCGAAGTTTTTAAAGCGCTTAAATGTGGCACTGTCTGTAAAACGTGCAAGAAGCTGCACTGAGCTTCCCTTCCCCCACTTAAAAATACAATTCCTTTAGGAGCAAAAGAAAAAAAAAGTGGAAGCATCTATGTTATACTGAGTAATTATGCCCCCTGGGAAATAGAATATAAAGATCTTTAAAATCATTCAAGTGAGAGAACGAGCGCTTTAACTTGTGCCTGGCAGGAGCCGCGTGTTCCATCCCCAGCTCCCTGCTCCAGTGTCAGTGTGTCGTGCCTTGCAGGTTCACAGCTCTGGCAGAGGAAATGAAACCCAGTCAGTTACTGCAGGATTTATAGCAGACCTGCTGCTGCAGGAAGTGGTGAGAAGCTGATTGATAGTCTGAGGCAAAACTCCACAACAAGAAACAGGATGTATGTTGGGGTTTTTAGACCCATTTTCCCCTCTGCCCTCACTGCCCCCCCTCCATTTCGAAGCACTCTCTTGCTTTTTAGTCTCTATTTATAAATCCACGGTGCCCTTTTCTGGTAAGGCACGTGCTGCCTTCCAACACTCGAGGAAATGGATGGGGCTGGACCAGAGATTTGAAGCCAATGTGGTGTGTCTGCTTTATTAGGGGCATTTATCTAAATGGGCCTGTTCCTCCTGCTGAATTACATTTCAGCTGGATTCCAAGTGAAGGGTGAAGCAGCCAGAGTTACTGAACATCTCCTGTGATGGTGGGTGCACCAGCCTGGGTGGGAGAGGAGCACGGATCACTGATCAGCCCTGTTCTCTTGCTTCAGATGCATTGCACAGATGTATCTGGGAGGGTGGGAAACCAAAATGGTTTTGCTGTACAGAAACTTCAGCCAGCCAGCCCTGTGCTGCAGAGTGTGCTGCTAAAGACAGCAAACCTCCTGAAAGGGTTTGCTCTGAAATCTCTTCTCCCTCTCTGTGCACTGCTGGAGCATCCAGCAGCAGGGTCATTCGGGAAGGTATCTTCAAAACCTTTCAGTGGGATATTGTCTAACCTTGTGGGAGAAGTTATCCTAAATAATTGTCATTATGAATCCTTCTGATTTTTTTTTCCTCCTGTAACATCCTCTTTTACAATCAGGGTTGAAGAAGAAAGTTGTTTGCATACCAAACAAATGGAAGAAACGTTTAAGTTTTGCGTTCTCGTTATCGAACGGGAAGGTTCTGCTTGTCAGGTTCGGTAACATATCTTGTTCTTTGTTAAAGGTCGAAAAAGTTGGCTGCACTCTGTGAGTCCTTGCAGAAAACCACGCTCAGCAAGTCCCACATGGGGCTGGAGCTGGAGGAGCTGGAAGCAGCAGCAGTGCTGGTACAGGAGGAAGAGAAGGCGTTAAAAGCTGCTGGCACAGTTTCCAAGCAACAGCTGCTTTGCTCTGAGTCGGAGACAAGTGACTCTGAAGAATCCAGCAGCACTTCATCATCTGAGACAGAAGGCTCTGATTCAGATGAGCAGGAGTCCTCGAGCAGCAGCGAAGATGGGGAAATAAATTCTTTGCAAGGCGTGCTCCAGGAGGAGAGGACAGCTCCACTTATTGACTGTAATGGATTGAGGCAGGGCGCAAACGCTGCGGCGCTGGAGGTCAGTGATGGGAAATCAAAGGTTTCCCTGCCATCTCCCACTCCTCCTGGAAAACTGGTGGAAGAATTAGAAATGCAAATCCGCTCTGCGATGAGACTTTCAGAGCAGCCTGGAGGATTGGCTACTGCAGGCTGCGTTTCACAGGAACGAGAAGAAAACCCTGTACCCGAGCCTGACAGATTTTCAGAAGATGCTGCTGGGAAGGGAAATTTCTTGGAGGTGTCTCCCAAGCCAAACCCGTTGCTTTTTCTCTGCAGCACAAAGGAAGATGAAGACTAAAGGGCTGTGCAGGAGCACAGTGTGACCCACAAGCTCCCAGCTTGTTCTGTGATGAGCTGTCCCAAGGCTGTCCTGTGCTGCACAAAGATGTTTTTCTTTTTTGTTGTTGGAGGATGAGACTGTTTTGAAAAGAATTGATAGGACTATGTGATACTTTCACAGTTAATTTTTATTTTTCTCCAGCAGAGTCTCATATTTAATGTGAGAATGTATAATTTCAATAAACTTCTAGAAACAGTTTTCATTAAGCTTATTCAGTGATAGAATGATGTCCTAATCAAATACAACTGAAATGACTCATTTTAATTTTCTTTAGCTGTTGGGATTTACTTGAAAAATATCCTCATTGTGTTTGTAAAAACTTGTTTATGACATTATACTGTTATTTTAAAATGCTTCGTAGCAAACCACTTCAAATAATGGTTATGAGTTTAAAAGTTTAAATAGTGATGGCAAATTATTTTAAATGATATAAATTCTATATTTTTTGTACAAAATAAAGGAAATTTCTATGCCATCAATACAAAATCCAGTGGTTGTGTCTTTTGTCTAAGAGATAGAAGTTTATATTTCTGCAGTTCTTCCATAAGTTCTTTCAGCAGTTCTGTCGTGTATTCATTCTTCTGTGCTGTTTTTGAAATGTTTCTGTGTGTGGACACTTCTGTTGCTGTTTAAAGAACAGAAAACCCGATTATTTAATGTTTTTCTGCTGATGGTCTCAGTTCTACCACAGCAGTGTTAACCAGAGTGAAGGAACAACACAGTTTGGGGATCTTGGAACAGGACTGAGAGCAAACCTGGCCTGGGTAGTCCTGCCTTTGTTAGTCTGGCCCACAGCTTTCCCAACTTATTTATCCCTTTTTGCCTTTAAAATGTTCAAATCATCCAGTCAGCTTCATGCAGCTTGTTAGCTAATTTATGTTATTGAAATCAGGGGGCTGCTCCCAATTAGCTGCTCTTTTGCTGGCTAATTTCTGCAGAAGGATTTGGGAAGATGGAACTGGACCACCAGGAGCACAGACCCATCAGGAGCATGTCATTCACTCCTCTGGAGAAGCAAGTTTTGATTACTTTTCAACCTTTTTTCTATTAAAAAGTGTATAAAAATCCTAAGCTAAAGGACTTATTCTTCACCAGTGCTGTTCCCTGCTGGAAATCAGCAGGTGAGTTCTGTTCCTGCAGCAGCTCCTGCTCAGTGAGAGCTGCAACCCTCACCTGCCAGTATTTTTTATGTTCTTAAGTACCTGCCGCTCTCTTAATCAGTCTCTGTGTTCTGTTCCCTGGGGGAGAAACCTTTCCCATCCTGTGTGGCAGGGAGCACTTATTCTTCTAAATGCCAGCAATAAAATCCACGCTGGAGCTGCCAAAAGCCTGAGAGAATGGGGGGGAAATGCACTTCAGGAGAAAAGAGCAATGGTCCTGCTCTCCCCGAAATCCAGGGGTCAACTCAGGAACTTCTGCAGCTCAGCAGGGCCTGGGGAAAGCTGTGCAAAATTCCGTGTTTTCTGCTTGTGGAGCTGATAAGGGATGTTGATCGTTGTGGATGGATTGATGGCAATTTCATGTGACCTCTGTAGGGGTGGGGTGTGAGGTTTTTGCATGGGGGGCGATTGGAATTTCACCTGAGGCTGAACTACCCCAGCACACGTGGGGTGCTCAGGATGAGCAGTGTCTGTGTGAAAAGGAAGCCTTGCTTCTCCAGAAAAAAAAAAAATGCACAGAGACACTTCTGAAAGCAAAGTGGAGCTTTAATACTGTTTAGCCAAAATTGAGGCGCAGTGAGTCCGTGAAGTATCAACACGTGGGGAAAACAAAACAACCAAAAAAACCACCCTAAACACACACACAAAAAAAGGAACTCCTAAGAAGTCACATTTATTTAGAAGGGAGGGAGGGAGGCCTTTGCACCGAGGAGTTGGCTGGAAAAGGATGGAGATGTCTTAGGGACATCCTTTTTCATGCAGTACTTTACAACTAAGGTGTTAACAGCAACAAGTGAAACGTTGGAAACCATCAGAAGGCGCTAAACAGAAGCAGGACTTGATTTTTATTCCTTTTTCTCATGGGAACAGAGCCACATTTTCCTCTCTCCCCAAATTAAAAATTAGAGCTGAATTGATTATCTATCTTTCCTTTCCCTGGCTTCTCCTAATTCCAAACAGATCTGGGAAAAGCCTGCAAAGGCTTTGCTGCACGTCAAAACAAGGAAGCATCGATTAGACTTGATTTACTGCAATAAATGATAAATACGGCCGAGGCATTGATTCACAGCCCTGAGTGAAGGGGCCGGGTGACCCTCCGCCGGTGCCACAGCTGAGTGTTGTCACAGCCCAGCCGATGGCTCAAGGCTGCAGAAAACAAACAGGGAAACACATGTCAGGCAGATAAATTGCTCTGCTGTTCAGAGCTCTCCGTGGAGGCCATTTGTCTCCGAGATAAGGAAGAATGCACTCCAAAGCCGGGGGGAGATAAGCCGGGAGAAGAAAATGGATGTGGAGCCGCCGTGGTGGCACTTGGGCGGTGGCACAGGGAGCAAGGAGTGTCCCCAAAGCCCGGGGTGTCTGCAGGGAGCAGGGGGAGCGCCAGGGAAATGTCTCACGGGGACTTGCAGAGTCCTAAACATTGCAGCAGTGGGTATTTCTACCTTTCCAGCAAACAAACGGTGTCAGTGTCAGTTGTCTGAGTCACCCGAGTGTTTCCTGAGCCTGTCGGGGATCTGTTCCTCCCCTTTTCCATGGTATGTGGGCACATGTGAGGCATGATTTTGCACTGACACAACTCTGGGTTTGTAGTATTGTGGTGCCCATAAATCAGGCTATTTTTACATCCTTAGGTTTTGGAGAAGTAACAGTCCTGCTTCGACAGCTACTGAATTTGGTGACCTGACTGAGATCAGATCCAAAATGCACTTGGAAATGCTGGTTTGCATTTCTTTAAATGTTTTCTCATATCACGAGCCACCATACTGCAGCAACTGAGCACATTTGGTGGCACTGTGAGGATGCTTGGAGACAAAAACAAGATCCGAGTCCCTCAGGTGAGGACTGAGGTGTTGGCAGAGCTCTGTGAAGGGCAGCTCTGACCCAAGAGCAGCTCCTTTCTGTGGGAAAAGTGATAATCACGGAAAAGGACAGAAAGCAGCAGGGTCAGTAGGTGATGATGTTACTCCCCAGTGACCCCAGGAGCTCTGTGGTCAGTCCCTCTTCAATGTTGCTGTGCTGCCTAACTCAGGAAGGTCCAGAAGGGGAGCACAGAAATAGAGTAAAAAGGAGTAAAATTCAAATCTGACAGTGGAGATTTCTCTGTCTGCCACTGATTTGTGCAGAGCAAGGGCGAGAAGCTAAAATCTGCCACTTCTGGTGTATTCTTAAATACCTTTCTGTGCGTCAGTATCCAAGTGACTCAAGGCCACCAGAGCCTTGGGAGATGTGGTGCTCACCCACACCAGCTGCAGGCACTGCTCCTCTAAATCCCTGGAAATTTGACAAAAGTGGCCAAAATTAGATCCCAGAAACCTCTTACAAACCAATGTATCTGAAGGCTTGGCCTCTGTTCCACTGTGCAAGACCTGGAAACAGATCCCTGATGTTTCCTCCTGGCGGGAGAATCACCTTCCGTGAAGAACCCAGAAATGTAAAAGCCTCTCTCAACTCATCACTGATCTGGCTTGTACCCCTCTTCTCCACGTGGAACCCCCTTTCCTGAGTGTTATCCTACTCCCATCACTGCTCACAGGATGCTCGTCTGCAGCACACCTGCTCTTTATGCCAATATATATTATATATATTTTATATAATATATATTATATTTAAAGGAAAATATTTATGTTTTTATTTTTTATTTTCTCATTCTGCCACTGGGATATGGTGAGACATCACCACATCCTGCTTTCCACGGGGTGGGAGCTGCGAGGGCTGAAGGAGCAGGGCAGAGAAGCTGCTGAGCAGGGAGCACTGAGCCAGCGCTGACCTTAAACAAAGCTGTGCCTGGGGAGCCACAGGAGGAGAAGGTTCAGCAGCCACTTGTGTCGGGAGCCAGCAGCTGTGTGTGCTTGGCCTGTGCCGTGCAGCCCTTGGCCTCCCGGGGAGGGCAGGGAAGGCTGCTGCTTGCATTTTCGCAGCCTTCGGTTTGTGCTTTTGGCCCGGAGTCAGCGGCGGGGTGAACGGCTGCGAACATCCCTCTCCCTAATTATGGACGTGTGAGAGATTTGGGAGCGTAACTCATAAACGGTAATGGGATGTTTAAAGCATAAATCAACAGAATATCAAGAGGAGACCGAGTTCCCCTCCAAACAATCCAGGTGAGTGACCTGCCGAGGGCTGCGATTACATTTCGTCTCCCGTCCGCAATCCTTGGCAATTACGCAGAAATGTCCCATTTCCTGCCGTAAATAAATAGGGATCCGTGTTTTGCCTTGATGTAACTCCACCTCCTCTAATATGCTGCATTGTCCATTGATTTGCCTAATTATGTGTATTACAACTGCACGAGGCGCTGGGTAGCAGCAGGGGTCCGTGCCGGGGAGAGGAGGAGGGTGATTGCTCCATCTGTTCCTCCGAGCTGCCGGGAGAAGCGTCGGGAGCGGAGTGGGAAATGGAGGGAAGGAATTACCATTTAGTGCAGGTGCCTCTGGAAAGGGGGAATCCCACTGCCAGGTGCTGGCAGGCAGCTCTCCTGAGCTCCCCACGTGCTTAATTACCCTACAGCGAGTCTTCCCACCTCGAATTAGAGCCGGCAATTGCTGCTGGAGCCTTGAAATAAAACGGGGAGCGTAGCGGGGCTTCATCCATCTCGCTGCGGAGACCTGCATCTCCCATCCGGCAAGATTCATGCCCCATTCGGCCGAATTTAAAAGCACTTACCTGGAATTAGATGATTAATTTTGAAAGCCGAATGTGGGAGTGCAGCAGACAAGGTCAAAGCATCCGAGCTGTGAATCTGGGTTCCAGGGATGACATTACAAAAAAATAAACCTCAAGTGCGATGGTTTGTGCTGTGGATTTAAGGAGTTGCTCAGGGCTGTGGGAGCAGGGAGAACCAGGAGAGCATGGGATGAACTGTCATTAGCTGCTGTCCTGAACGAGGAGCTTTATTCCTCCACAGCTGCTTCTCCCTGTCACGCTCCCGGGTCGCTGATGGATCAGGGGTGGCAACAGGGTAATGTGCTGCTCGTTCTCCTGCTGGTTCCTGCTGCTGCCAGCAGGTAACTCAGCACATCGGTCTGTTAGTCCGACTGGAAAATACCTGAGGGGTAAAAACTGCCCAGGACCTGTTGTGTGCCACCATAGCGAGCAACGCACAGGGGCTGTGACATCCCGGGAATAACACACCTGGAGGGAGAACACAATCAAAGATAAAGTCGTGGCGTGTGTCCTGCGGTGTTTTAAATTGCTTTAGCACTTTTTTTGTGGGTTTCTGCACCGCGGGGCAGTGCTGTGAGGAGTCACGCACGATCCGGGCAGGCTGGGCTGTGTCCAGGTGATCCTGCAGCGCCCTGGGGGAGGATCCCAGCCGGCTGCATCCACACCGGCCGCATCAAAGGGCTGCAGGAGCTGTGAAACTGAACCGAGGTGCCTGGCAGCGCTCCAGCCCTTTATCCACGGTGTGTGAAAGGATTAGACAAGGATTTGGGCATGGGGCGCCAGTGGGAAGTCGCCTTTTACCTTCAGATGTCTGACAGCAAACCCCATCAGTCCCGGGGGTGGAGGCTCTCAGAGGGCTGGGGGAATAGCACTGCCTAAAAATTGGGATAAGTCTCTATTCCGAGAAGACACTGGTGCTAACACGATCATGCTCTGAAATCCTGAAGGTTTGAGATATGAATAAGTGCACTGATACACCTTTCCTGAATCAATTTACTGGACAATGCTCTCAAGCAAGGGTGGGACTCTTGGGGTGTCCTGTGCAGGGACAGGGGCTGGATTTGGATGATCTGTACAGGTCCCTCCCAACTCAGGATATTCCAGGATTCTGACAGCTGAAACAGCTTGTGGAGCCGTAATACCCTGCTCCTAAAGACCCTAATGGAAAGTCCTAAATCACACTTTGATTATCAACTGCAAAGCTGTTGGGTGTCAGTGCAAAGCCAGCAGGGGCAGGGAAGGGCGTGTGTGCACCCACACAAGTGTGTCTGTGTGTATGTGTGTGTGTTAATCAATTTGCTTTTCAAAGTGGCTAAAAACAGAAGCCTGAGGAGTTTCCCCTGCGAGGTGATTTCCCTGGATGCTGCTCCTTGTGCTAATGGTATCCTCTCACCAGAGAAAACATCCCACTCCAGAGCTGAAGTGGCTGGCAGGAGCTGTAATTAAGGTGTGAAGAGACTTTCCACACAAGAACCTGCCTTCCCATGTTGGGCTCCTCGCTTGAGAACGGAGACTCTTTGGCAATTGGCTTTTTACACATGGGCTTGGAAGCCTCTTTGTGTTCTTGCTATTCTGTTTGGATTGCTAATCCTCCAATTTGCACCTCAAATCCCTTAAAATAAAACAGGGGCAGAAATGTTATCGCACTGATTTGCAGTAATAAGTGTAAGAGAACAAAATATTTATAATATAAATATTTATAATACAAGTATTTCTGGACCCAACTTTATCAAAGCCTCTTTCTCAAACTGCAATTAATATTTTTTTTAAATACTGCTAGTTGCTGGAACAGTAATTCTGAGGCTTAGAAATATGGTTTAGGTGTTTTTTTTCTTAAAGATTTGTTGGTTTTATTAATTAAGTAGAGATTTATGTGGGGAAAAGAGAAACTAAAGAAAACAGTGATGTATTAGCTCGGTATGAGAAGTGATTCAACGTGAGGAAAGTCACAGACCAGTCCATTAGGAGAATCTGTTGGATTTTGGTGAGTCATGGGAGGATATTTTCATTGATAATGTGAAGCAGACCCCGGTGCATGGGAATGCAGGAGGCTTTGTGCTGGGATTGCCCAGCCCTGAGCGTGTGGCTGCTGAGGGATCCACATCCTCCTTCCCCAGGGCTCTGACCCGACCAGGCCCTGCAGAAAGGGCTGGAGCTGCAGTATCAGCTTTTCCTGGCTGCTAACGTTACTTTAAAACAGCCCCGAGTTCCTTGAAATTGGCTGGGTGTTCCCACTGGATCCCACCCCAGGCACCAGGAGGGATGAGGACGAGTAATTTTGACTCATTGCTCTGTTTCCTTGAGTGACCATGGGCACCTCCCTTACACTTCTGGCACCCCACATCCCTTAAGACTCCAGCAGTGAAGCTCCTTTGCCTGGCAGTGGTGCTCCCCAGTCACAAGCAGGAAAGAGGTGAAATCTGTGTTCACATTCTATTTTTCCCTTCAATTTACATTTTGCTGGCAGGTTACTGAGATTACAGGTTAGCCAGCGGCGCAGAGAAAAGTGGGTGATCTGGTGTAACTGGGCCTGAACGCTGGGAGCAAAGCAGTGACAGCTACAAGCTGTCAGGGCCCTGCTGGGATATCCATTTCAGATGGATGTTTTATAGATCAGGGAAAACGGGCGGGATGAGTGGCAGCGGTGGGGAAAGCGCAAATACCCGGAGACATCCAAGGCTGGGAATGTGGTTTGAGTGCTGAACTGCCCCTCGCATTACACACGCAATTACAAGCTCTGTGGTGAGCAGATGGGAGCTCCAGGGAGGCTTTAAGCTGGCGGAACGTGCGCGAGGGAAGGCAGGAGAAGACATCCAAACCTCCCCTGGAGAGCGCGCTCCCGGCTGGATCCGCTCCACGGGCGTGACTCTGCTCTGGGGAGATGGATGCTGCTGCTGCTGCTGGGGTGAATCCACCCTAAACATCCCACAAGAAGTGCCTGTGGAGGCTGGCTCTGCGCTCAGCCACAGGAGATGCCATGAGCCCACAGGCTGTGCTGGCCTTTCCTCAGCATTCCCTGAGCTCCAGGACTTCCAGGCTTTGATGAGGACAATGGGCGCTGCCACGTGCCGGAGGAAAGCCCCCAGGACAAGGACATCGTGGCTGCAGAGTGCTTTGCTTTTCAAACTCTGTTGTGGCTCTGCTGTTCTGTCCCGAGCTTGACTTTGTGTCCTCCCAGCAGCCTGGCACGGTGGAGTTCATGGAGAAAGGCCGGGAGCTTGGCCAGAGGTGAGACCACAGCTTTCCTGGCCTCCTCCCTCGCTGGGAAGTTTGCATCTTGCTTTGGGAAACATAGACAGGGAAGAAACGGACACATCTGGCCTAAAAACAAGCTGCTGAATTGCAATTTCCATCGGCTCCAAGAGGCTCCGAGGTGCCCAGCAGAGGCCTCTGCCCGCTGCGGGTGGGATGGGAAATCGAAACCTGGAGATTTCACAGGCGACAGACGAGCTCCATGCAAAACACACTGCACAACTCGAGCAAAAACGCCTGCAAGTCGCCAGCCTGAATTTTCACCCCACCCTAGTCCAAAACCAGCCCCTGGCAATTCTCTGCAGGCTGAGATTAATCCGTGGGCGTCTTTAATCTCAAACGCTAAATCGGAGTTTCAGTCCGTGCGAGCCCGCCCGCCCGCGCCGGGAGGTTCTGATTCTCTTTTCCCGTTACTTTTTCCCTATTGCTACAACAATTAATTAAGAATGGTTCTGCTGAACCCTGTTGATTCATTTGGCACTTGGAAGCTTAATGAGGTGTGAACCTGCAGACTGCGGCATCGGTGTAGCTGACACGGTAATTTATATCAATTGCTGTGATTAGTCCAGGTCCTCAATCACCGCGTTGTTTCTCCCAGCAATCTGTCACAGCCCGGACGGGGGGACCTCAGCGCTGGGTTTCTCTGACACTGCCAGCGATGTTCTCGAGGCGCTGCTAAAACAAGGAAAATACAGCTCGTGGGATGCTTTGAGAACAGCAACGCTCAAATTTGCTTTGGTGCTGACATGTACTTTTCTCTCCCGGGATGACTGAGGTGCAGCCCTGGTTTGCAGTTAGAGCAGCTGCGGGGTTGGGGCAGGTACCTGTGTTTTGGGAGGGTGTCCTTTCGAGGTCAAAAGGTCTTGTTGCTTCAGCCTGTCAGGGGCTGGCTGTGAAAATCGCTCTGTGGGTTGCCGTGTTCGCTGGGCCGTGTCGAGATTATTCATCAGTTACCTGAACTTCTGCAAATTCAGCCCAGGGCCGTTGGAGCCACCCCGAATCTCTCTGCCGATAACACGGGGTCGAGTGGAGCACAGCAAGGGCTGTGGGACCTCCCTGCAATCACACTCCCCAGTTATGTCCTTGGTGAGGGCACTGCATCCTATTAACTTCCAGATTCTAACAAAAATCATGGAATGGGTTGGAAGGGATCCTAAAGACCATCCTGTTCCATCTCTGCTGCCATGGGCAGGGACACCTCCCACTGTCCCAGGTTGCTCCAAGCCCCAGTGTCCAGCCTGACCTTGGACACTTCCAGGGATCCAGGGGCAGCCACAGCTTCTCTGGGCACCCTGTGCCAGGGCCTGCCCACCCTCACAGGGAAGAATTTCTTAGTGTCTAATCTAAACCTGCCCTTCTTCAGGTTGTCACTACAATCCTTGTGAAAAGTCCCTCTCCAGCCTTTTAAGCCCCTACAATCACACAAATGCAACTTTTCTGAGTTTTGGAAACAGCTCGGTGTTGAGGCATAACCAAAAAGAGAAGGACAAGCTCCCTTTTGGCAGCCTGGGCTCAGAAAAGCCGCCACAACTTAAATCATCATCTCTGCTCTCCAAAAACACCAACGTTATGGGCTGAGGCATCATCTCCAGGTATCCCTGAGCACACCCTCCTTGTTTGTTGTGTGAGGGTGGTGCTTTGTGGGAGCCCTTTGCCACCTCCTGGCTGGGGACAAGGGCTGAGATGGGCAGCCAGTGCCTTGGTGGCAGCTGCTGGAGGCAGAGGAGCACAGCGGGACGCAGGAGTGGGGCCGTAAATCAGCCCTGCTGATGGGGAGTGGTTTAAATCAGCCTCATTGAGCTGGTGTGGTTTCAATAGAGCTGGTGCTACTTTTGTTTATTCTATGCCTGGTTAATGGGAAAATAAACAAACCGCCCCCCTGAACTGAAACCAGACATGGGAGAAACTGAGCTGCACCAAAATAAACCCACTTTGAATTATTCCCTTAAGCTGGCTCTCCGAACAGGAGAAATGGGTATGTGGATAAATCTAAAAAAGCTGAACAATAAAGGTAAAGATCTTTTTAATGTTCACAGAGCCAGCAGGAAATCTTAAAGTTGTTTTTTTTCTGGAAAAGGAAATTCTGCATATGCAACGTTAACACTTTTAAACTGATCAGTGAGGCACGGGCACATCATTTCTGTACCACTGCAGATGTGTAAGCTAATTTTAACACCCTTTCTATTTTCAGCACGGAGTCCTTAGAGTAAGTGAGCGTTTGACCTGTAACCACTGAAAGTAGTGTTCACTTTGGGGCCTATGTGTAGAGAAATATAATTTATTTTAATGATATTTAAGCTAATGAGCTTGGCTAATAGATATTTTTGAAGCCCTTTATAGGGGTTCAGTCATGGGACAACACGCCACTGGGCACAAACGCTCATTTTCCCTCTGAAATGTCAGAGAATGGCCCAGCTATTAGTAAAGTGCATTCTGTTTGATTTTTTTAAGAATATATTTCCATAAATTACTGGCCCTAGAAATGAAATAAATCAGCCAGCTATTCAGTGAAATCTTAAATGTTAATTGAGAGTCGTGGGAGCGGCTGGAGCCGAAGGAGAGGAGGATGTGGGGGATCTCCCTCGGTGCTGGCTCAGAGGCTGCCTCACCCCATGGCTTGACCAACAGGCCTCCCATGGACGTGTTCACCCCAGGTCTGGACTCACCTCTGCTGCTGGAGATCCTGGCAGGAGACCTCCAAGTGGCTGGGCCATCCTGGGTGCCACCACTGAGCAGGCTGGGGTCAGCTGGGCAGGCTCGGGCTGCTCTCCTGAGTGACTTGGACAGCCTGGAAGTGAAAAGTGAGCCCTGGGAGAGGAGAAGGAGGAGGATTGAGAAACAATGATGGTCAAATCACCCAGAAGGATGATGGTCAAACGAGTCACCCAGTCTGAGTGCAGGCACTTGAATTACACTATATGTAGGCTGGTGTAGGCTCAGCTTCTTCCCTACAGACCTGGTTGAATTTGGGGTATCAGGATGGTTCCTTGAGTGTTCCTTTTCTATTTATTTTGCTCAATGCCAGCTAACCAGTGTTTCCCTTTGAGGGAAGATGTTTCTTCCACTGGCACCAGATTGAGCTGGTCATGTTTTCAGCAACCCCAGAACTTTGCAGAACTGGGCAGGGAAAAATGTATCTGCGATGTCAATGCAACAGGGAATACCAGAAGGGAACAGACTTTGCAAGGCCTATTTTCCTGCCCTCAGGCAGGTTGATCTGTGTCAAAATCATTCCCAGAAACTGTTTATTTAACCCCTTCCTGAGCTTTGCCAGCACTGGAGATCCCCCAGTGCGTCCCTGCCAGCACTGTTAGAGTTTTGGTTACAGCCTGTGGTGGGGATGTGTTGTTACACAAATGCTTAATAACAAGGACAGCGGGTTTCTCTTCTCTCCTTATTAGCAGCAGTGATGTGAAGCCCCTTCATGCCCCGGAACAGCAGCAGCAGAGGGAGGGGGGCGAGGGCAGCAATTAAATCTGTGTCAGTGCTCTCTGTGGGCAAACCCTGAGGCTGCTCAGGACCCTGCATCTGAACCCCCCCCATCTCCTTTCCTCCTCCTTCTGTCGGGTGGAATGGTTTGGGCTTGTGCTGTGCATCCTGCTGCCAGTCTCACTCCACAAGTCCCTCTCCCCTGATCCACAGGTAAAGCTGTGCCACCTCCACGTGCCAGCAGCCCAGGCCTGCGCTGAGCAGATGAAAGATTATAGTGATCAATTTGGTGAGAAGGGAGATTTTTCTCCATCTGTCCACCCTCAAGGCTCTATTTCCTCATAAACCATTCCCCGAGACATCAGGAAAATTGAAGCTGTTCAGGAATGGAGGAGATAGTTAACCCAAAATGAATGAATATCCGACACGCCGGCTGGCTCCCTGCAGCAGGAGGGGAGCAGCCGGCCCAGCCCGTGGCTCTCCTGCCCCACGCTGCCTTTTTGCCTCAGATCCCGATGTTTCCACTCCCCTCCGAGCTGCTCCGCTCAGCCAAGCACCGCCAAACCCTCCTCCCCTCTGCCCAGGGATCCTCTGCCCCGAGCCAGGCGAGAGCGGGGCTGGGATGAAGCCCCCAAACCGAGTGGGAAGAGCTCATTAGCAGAGCCCGGGGCGGACAGGCTGCTCCTGGCCGGCCACAGCCATTTCCTCGTCTGGAATTCAGGCTCCGTGCCCCGGGGCTCTCTGCTCGTTCAGCGATTCCGCGTGTGATGCGGTTTGGTTGGTTCGTATTTTAAGGGAGCAGCAAAAGATGGAGAAGGCGCTTTACAGGATCTGTGTTCGTGCAGCCTTCATGTCCCGTGATCCCAATCCTCCCGGCCGCGTTAGCACTCAGTGCAAAAAATTTTGGGATCTGGAAGGTGAGCTCTGGAGGATCAGGGCAGGTTTCCAGGTGGGACTCCAGGACACAGCAGGGCACCTGCCTCCCTTTCCCTCTTGGGGCTGGATGAACCAAAGGGATAAAATCCTCGTCCTTATCCAGATACGCCTCCCTCCCCACCCTGGTCCTTGCAAGAAATTTAACTCTCTTCCTGCTCCATCACTTCTTTTTTTTCTCATTTCCTTACTGCTACAATGGAGAGCATTTGTTACAACCCCACCTCAACTTCTTGTCAGCCCAAGATCTTCGGGCCATTCCCCAGAGAGACCAGAAGAAAAGGGGGGAGCCACTGGGTTTGGAAACATCCTGCAGGGAAAACGCTGTGGATGGATTTGCAGGTGAGCCTGCTGAAGGAGAAATCCGAGGGTTTTCTGTGGGTGCAGGGGGGTGGTTTTCCTGAGGGCCGGGCATGGTCAGGGATCAGGAGTGGGAAGGTGCTCCTTGGAGAAGTTGGGAGCCGCAGGGCAGACCTCAGCCTTCCTCTTCACCCTGCTCAGCCTACGGATGCTCCAAAGCCGTGTGGAAACGATGGCACTACACGATTTTATTTTTGCCTGAAGCCAACTTTCTGCCAGGAAAATTTCTCCCACGTATCCTGAACCGAGCCTGCGTGGGCAGCCCCCAGCAGCTGCTGCTGTCTCCCACCAAAGCCCAGTGGCAGCGAGTGTGGCAGGGAGGCCAGAGCTGCATCCCAAAATAATTGGGCTCCTCACGAGAGATGGAGAGCAGTGAGCTCAGCCTGGAGGCATGAAAACCACTTATCCTACAAAGATACCCCTGGAGCTCTGGGGGATGCTGCGGGATGATGGTCCAAGGGAGAACCTTGTGGGAACACCTCAGCCCACTGATGCTGCAGGAAAGAGCTCAGCTCTTCCCACAGCCACCATCCTCCTGCCATCCCTGTGTCCCTGCCATCCCTGTGTCCCTTCCATCCCCGTGTCCCTGCCATCCCTGTGTCCCTGCCATCCCCGTGTCCCTGCCATCCCTGTGTCCCTGCCAGCCCTGACCCGCAGCTCCCTCTGGGCTTTCAGATGCTTCTACAATGCCAGCCAGGGTTGGGAGCAGCATGCTATTGTAAGCATGAATGCAGAACCAGTCCCTTTTCCTACCAGCTGTCAAAAAGTATTATTTAATCTCAAATAGCTCTCAGTAGCTTTTTTTTGTTGTTGTTGTTGTTTCCTCTAGTTTGTTTTAAGAAGGTTGTTGAGTGTGAGAAAGCAGGAAACAGTGTCAATAACACAGTGGGTTTTTTTTCTTTTCACAGACACCCTTTGAACTCCCTTTACTCTGCCTCCCCTCCAGTTACATTTACACACCCTATAAATAACCTTCCAGGGCTTTGAAATGCTTTTATTAAAGCTAAGAGTGGAGATTTTTTTTTTTCCCAAATCCAGTGTTATTTGCTGCATTATCTGTAGACAACCTTCAGCATAATTACTATAAATGGCTTTAGGTTTTAACCCGTCCCTGTGTGCGCTGAATGAGAAGGAAATCCAGGCAGAAAAAGTGGCAGAAGCTTGGGAAGGAGATGATGGATGTGCTGGGACCCCGTGGCCCTGGGTCTCTGGGGTCTGTGGGATGAGGGGAGTCCAAGCCTGACCCAATTCACTGCCACTGTCATCCTTGGGGACACTTGCAAGGTCCTACAGGATCACAGGGTGTCTGATTCCTGCAGTCCCTGCAGTGGCAGCTCTGCTGGGGGACACTGGCACCAGTGTTTGGGGTGAAGGCTGTGGGTCCATGAGCAGGGTCTCCCCAAGTCCAGCCTGCCCTGCCCAAAACCCCTGCAGGTGCAAATGTGTCACCTCTGCACCCAAGGAGGGAACCTGCACCAACATCCTCGTGTCTGGGGTCAGTCCAGCACAGTCTGGTTTTCTGGGATGGATATTTCTATTGCTTAGTTGTTGCTTTAGGTTTGCCTTGGTAACTCCCAATTTCCACCAATTTAAACCAGAAAATGATGGTCTTTTGTAATAATTCTCTGCTGCCCTGCAGTGCTTTGTTCCTTGCTTTCCTATGCCAGGAGCATTGCAGATCTGGCAATAAGGTTTTGGGATTTCTCTGCTCTGGGTTTCCTTCCTTCCCACTGTCCTTTGTGGTGCAGCAAATTGAGAGGAACCACCTGTACAGTTTTTACTGGCCCACATTTTGCTCTTCTCCCTTTAATTTTTTTTTCTGTTAGTCATCACTGAGGCTGTGGCTAGAGAGTGCTCAGGTTAAGTTTTGCTGTCTTCTGGAGCCAAGTCCTTGGAAAACCACCACGTCCTTTTGTGCAGCCCTCAGTGACAGCAGATGGAGCTTTCCGGAAACTTAACGAGGTGTGAGACCACTCCCTCCAGCCTTACAGCCCCCAGGAGCGTTTATCTCTGCCTCTTACCTCGCTAAATGATGAAAATCTCCTTCCCCATCATCAGTCTTCAATTTTCTGTGCCACAGGGCTGCTGCAGCTCACCCGGGCTGGAGGTGGCTCTGCCCTGATGAATGTCCCTTGCAGCCACCTGCCACAAGAGCTGGATCTAGGTGGCCTTTGAGGTACCCACTAACCAAAACCATTCTCTAATTCTACGATTCTGTGAATTTGAAAGTCAGGAAATGACAAAACCAACCCGTGATACTTTGAGTTAATTGAAATATTTCTCTTGGTGAACAATTTTTTCTTGTTTTGCTAATAGCTACAGAGGTACAGTTTAAAAAAATAGCTCCTTAATATGATTTTAATGAAGAAGTTAAGTCTTTATCACAATATTAAATAGAATAAAAAAGTCATGACTCTGGTGGATTAAACAGTCTTTAATGCATTTATTCCTTCACAATGGATGTCACTGTTTGGAGGTGGACATTTTTGGTGAGGGGAATGAAAAAGCAGGCAAAAAAAAAAAAGGACTCTTGGGAAAATATTATAACTGCCTCAAAGTAAACCCCCTAGTCCTGAAATATTTATAAATACATTGTTGGTATTATTAGGATGATGCATTTTGGAGGAACTGAAGGGAGGAGGAATTTTCCTGACCAGTGTGCTGGGAGCCTGGCAGGTAATTTTCTATTCTAGATGCAGCTTTTGCAGGCGAGTGCGAGCGATGAAGGGCATTAGCTAAATAAGAGATGATTTAGTGGTGATGGCACTGTTGGTCCACAGATCCCACAGCTGCTAAATTTCAATATAAACTCCGTAGCTCTGGAGGCAGAAAGAACCAAACACGCACAAGAGACTGCTCCTGAATATATTTTTCCCCCCTCTCTCCAATAAAAGGCACAAATAATAGCATATTTTTCAAAGTGCAAAGCACTTTACATTGCAAATAGTTACATTAAATTTACATTTCATGGGTGAGTGGCCGTAGCTGCTGCTTGCCACATCCTTGCTGGTGACACTGCAGCAGTTGTACATGATCTAGTGCCCACTGGGCTGGGTGTGCCTGGATTGTCCAGGAGCACCAGGGGCTGAGGGCAGAGCACTCCTGAGCTCCACGAGCACACAACCTTGTCTTCAAAGTCAGAAGGGAAAGAGTGAGAGCTCAGGTGCTGGGAGAAGGCCTTGTGCAGCAAGGTCGTGAACTGGCACTGGGGAGGCCACACCTTGAGGGCTGTGTCCAGTTCTGGCCCCTCAGTTTAGGATGGACATTGAGTGCTGTGTCCAGTCCTGTCCCTCAGTTTAGGAAGGACATTGAGACCCTTGAGCACATCCAGAGGAGGCCAAGAGGCTGGTGAGGGGCTGGGAACACAAACCCTGTGAGGAACGGCTGAGGGAGCTGGGGTTGTTTATCCTGGAGAAAAGGAGACTCAGGGGTGACCTTATCACTCTCTACAGCTCCCTGAAAGGTGGCTGTGCTCAGGTGGGGTTGGTCTCTTTCTCCAGGCAGCAGCTGACAGAACGAGAGGACACAGCCTTAAGCTGCAGCAAGGGAAATACAGGTTGGATATTAGGGAAAAGTTTTTTAAAGAAAGGGTAATAAATTATTGGAATTGTCTTCCTGGGGAGGTGGTGGAGTCACCATCCCGGGATGTGTTTAAACAAGGACTGGATGTGGCACTCGGTGCCAGGGTTTAGTTGAGGTGTTAGGGCTGGGTTGGACTTCATGATCTTGGAGGTCTCTTCCAACCTGGTGATTCTGCGATTCTGTGAATTCTTGGCAAAGCCAAGGGGAAATCCATTCTTCCAGTACTGGAAGGACGTGATTCCTGTGCCCTCCAGGCTGGGGGGAGCGAGACAAGCCCTTTTTTTCAGGGTGACAGCCAAGCCGTGCGCTCCTGCTCGGCAGGGCCGGCCTGCGGGTGCGCGGTGCTTCCCTGGAAAGGTCAGCACACTCAGCACACTCATTGTCCCCGTTTTCTCCAGAGGTGATCGATGAGATGCAAACACTGTGCTGACGGTTGTTGTGGCCACGGAAAACTCATTTTCTGCTGCTCCTCACTGGGAGGTGCAGAGCGGCCGCCGTTGCCTCGATAACGGCTGTGCCCCTCCTGCCACGCTCCACCTTTCTGGTTTGCGTTGGCAGAGACAATTTTCACAGAATCACAGAATCATTTAGGTTGGAAAAGGCCTCTAAGACCATCAAGTCCAGCTGTTAACCCAGCCCTGCCAGTGCCAGTCCCTACATGCCACATCCATGTGTCTTAAATCCCACGTCTCCAAGTGCCACATCCACATCTTTTAAATCCCTCCAGGGATGACGACTCCAGACTCCACCTCTGCCCTGAGCAGCCTGTTCCAGGGCTTGACAACCCTTCAAGTGAAGAACATTCTCCTAATAGCCAATCTCAGGTAATTTCCTGTATAATATCCAATCTAAGATTGATTTTCACGCCCTCCTTTGAGGAGCTCCCTGTCGGAGCCACCCTGGCAGTTACAGGCTCCCTGATTTTCCTGCCTAATCAGAATCAGGTTGCCCTCCCCTCCCTGTCCCTGCAGACAATTGCTGCTGGGCCTGAGGCTGCTGACCAAAACCTGGGTGTTCTGGGGGGCTGTAGGGATGAGTGTGCAACCCCCTGGCCGTGGTTATGTCCCTCTGCAAAGTCCCTCTTTGCCACCAGCACGTTGTGTCAGACAGGAGCCCAGCGCTCCTTCACTGCCATAAGAAAATGTGGGGATTTTATTTCTCCTTTCTTTGTTTATCTGCAACATCCTTGATGACTTTTCTGATCAGTCCACACCGTGGTGACCTTCTCACTCCGTGCATTGTTTCATTCCCAGTCTCAAGGTTCACTGTTTGTCATTTATCTGGGTTGGCTTTGGCACCTGCGAGCCCGGGGTCTGCACCTGAGTCACTCCTCACCTGCAGGGACGATTCCTCATTAGTTGCTGTGCTGGCATTTACCATCCTGGCAGCCTCTGGAGCCTGCCTGGTGCGTGGGGCCGGGCTGAGTCACAGCTGGCTTTGCATCCGTGGAAAATTAGTGGAGACCTGAGAAGGCACAGTGGGGTCTGATCCCGTCTCCAGAGAGCTCAGCAGGGCAGGGGTGTGAGCACAGGGAGCCCTGGAGGGAACGTGAACATTCCAGGCACGGAACAATCATTTATTTCCTGTGGGATTTAACCTGCTGTGGGCTTTGCCCACCACTGCCCACACTCACAGATTAAAAACCCACGTGGGTTTGCCAGCCTGTGCTGCAGCCGTGACTTTGCTGATGTGTAACTGTAGCTGCCTGCTGGGATTTGCTCTTCTGGATTTGTTTGCAGGCTCCTGGGAGAGCTCTCCCGTTTTATGAATCTTTTTCCTGCACACTGTGCTGCTCTTCCCTGGGAGCAGCAGCACAGCAGCGCCGTGTCACTGAGCCTCACACTGTCACAGCCTGTGTCACAACCTGGGGCCGGCTCCCGCTCGCAGCATCACCATTTCCAGAATGGTCCCTCCATAAAAAAAAAATCTCAAGCAGTTCCTTAATAAACTAGTTCAGCGTATAAAGTATTTAACTGTTGTGTAATTTCCTGGCAAGCCAGCAGGTCCCCTAATAAATGCAGGAGCGTCGAGCTGGCTCCCGGCCAGCGCTCAGGCGTCCCTGGCCACTTGCCCTGTGCCAGCTCGTAAAATCCTCCCTTGCTGGCTCCCCTTCCCTCGCCAGATCCCTGCGGTGCCACAGCCAGGTAGGGGGGTCTCTGTGAGCCCCACAAGTCGTACTTAAGGCTCATTGCCCTGTCCCCTGCAGGGAGGAGGCAGGGCAGTGTCACCTGGGACCACGGCCCCGGCACTTGTGTGACAGAACCAGTTTTTTCTCCTCCCCATTTTGCACGCACTTTCCCCGGGGGTCAGATGGTTTCTGGCGCCTGCAGCAAAGCCACAGGAAATATCACCGACTTCAGGGGTTTCTCTGGGTTTTAGCAGTTTCTCACCTTTCCGGGCAGGAGGAAAAGCGTGGAGAAATGATTCATCCCACCCCTGAAAACCGAGCCAAAACCCACCGGGGAGCCAGGAGAGCCTCGGGCAGCGAGTCAAACCTCCCCGTGCTCTAACCCAAGGTCACGGCTGCGGGGCCTGACTCAGATACCTCAGCCTTTAGGGTCTGATCCCAGGGGCCTTATGCCTCACCACAGTGGCCCATCCCTTCTTTCTGTTTATTAATTCCCTGCAATAACCCCCAGCTGTTTCCTTCCCCACCAACTTTCTCCCTCGAGGCACAGCTCCTTGCCCACGGAGTGCCCGTGGGTCTGTTGGGGTGCTGGTCCATCTGCTGGGCTGTTGGTGGGCCTGCTGAAGTGCTGGTGGGTTTTTTAGGGTGCTGGTGGGTTTTTTAGGGTGCTGGTGGGTTTCTTAGGGTGCTGGTGGTCTGCCAGGGTGCTGCAGCCTCCCATCCATGTGCTGTCCCCATGTGCTGGCCAGCTGAGGGAGGCGTTTGAACCGGGAGGGAGGTGGGACCGGGATGCAGCTTCAAAGGCTCTGAACCGGTTGCCAAGAAGTTCAAAGTGGCAGATTTGGGGTTTGTTTCAAGCCTTGTCACCTTATTTTCTGAGCTGTTGGGGTGCTGTGGTGGGGTTTGGGAGGCTCTGGTGGCCTGGCTGGGTGTGTGGCTGGGAGAAAGGTCCTGTGTTTGCTGCAGACCCCTCTGCGCAGGGGATGATGCCTGAGCTGGTGCTGCAGCCCCCAGCAGGCCTGGAGGAGAGGGGAGAAGGAACCCAGATGCCTTTATGTGTGAAGTGAACCCATCTGGCCACAGACAGATAGACAGACATCCCACACTGGGCTGTGTGAGCCTGGGCTCTCCAAGGAGAAGGATGGGGAGAGGAGGACATGGAGCTGGGCTGTCTGAAAACACCTGAGCTGCAACGTAAGAAGATTATTCTTCACCTGGCTGTGAGACTGGGCACACTGGGCACACTGGGCACACTGGGTTTCCTGTGACACCACCACAGAGGACAATACCTGACGTGGGCTGTCTGCACAGCAGGGTCTGCTGGAAGTCCTTTTTCTGCCTGGAATCCATTAGGATTGTCCTAGATGATCTCTAGGGTCCCTTCTAATGAATCTTTTAAATCTACATTTTGCATTTTTTTTTTCTTCAGACCCTCCACATCTCCACAGAAACATCCATCTGGGTGTGAGCAAAGGTTAAGTTCCCACAGCCATGTGTGGGCCTCCCGTGTTCAGCCCTATTAAAACAAAGAGTGAAGGAGATCTGCTGGCACCAGGCCCTGTGCAAAGCTCACTGAGGCTGATGAATTTTTCTGATAACTTTGAGGACTTTGGACCCTGCCCTTTGGCACGGGTGGCTGAGTGCCCTCAGAAGGGATTTATGCCCAGTGGGTGAGAGAGGGAGCTGCTGGGAAGCCCCTTCCATTTTCTCATCCACAGCAGGTTTTTGTATTAACAGACATGTTTTGGGTAGGGCAGATAAAACTCATGCAACGTCGTTATCTGTATTTCTGAAGGAGAATCACTTACAGGCTCTCTCACAGTGTTTGGAAGGATGTGCTGGCCTGAATCTGCATGAGGATGCAGATTGTGCTGGGGATGGTTTGGATCTGTTTGGATCGTTTGTGCCAAGCCAGAGAAGCAGCAAAATCATCCTGCTCTAAATGCTCATTGGAAGGATTTTTGCTCTTGTGAGATTTTTGTTAATTGTCTTAGTAGGAGGTGGCATGTTTGCATTTGGCAATTCTTACGCTAAATGCACAAGAAGGCAAAATCTACTGGCAGGCCTTCCCCTAGAAATGCTCCCAAATGCCTACCTTGAACCCATTCCTCATCAGTCCAGGTGATTATGGTCACATTTTAGTCCTGTATGTGTAAGTTAGTGGGACTTACATGTACATTCTCCCCACAGGGAAGACCCAAGCACCTGCTCAGTTCTCTGCAGCATCACAGCTTCAGAGCACAATGATTCAAATTAGGATTTTATTCACTATTTTATACCAGCACTATCTGTACCTTGCTGCCTAATGTGGGGTTTTTCTCTCTTTCCAGGCCAATTTCAGACCAGTTTCTTTGCTGGCTTGTCCTGCATCTATTTTCTCCAACCAGCTTCTGCTGCGGAAGGTTTCGTTTGGAAGCACCATCCCACGAGGAAATCAACTGTGTTTTTGTTTGAAATTGCACAGTTCTCCATTTTTCCTTATCTTTAGCTAAGTGGCCATCACCTCCTAATTACAGTTTCCTCTTTTTTTAACTACCGTGCTCAATTTACAGCCTAATTACTCTTACCTTGTTTGTTTAATGAAGCTTATATAATGATTCCTGTGATCTTCATGAAACGTTACGCTGGGATTTTACTTTTCACTTTATAAACCCCGATTTTATATTAATGTTTTTAACCTCGGGTTTCTAATCATAAAGTCATAAGGAGTTTAATTGATTTGAAACTAGCCATGCCCTGAAGTGTGTACATGTCAGATTGATTCAAATTGATCCAACGTGTTTAAATAAAACTCGTGCCAAAATCCCGTCGCACCTTATGCTGCCAGATATTTGCCCAAAGCCCTCCGGTTACCTAATTATGCTGCCATCTCAGTGTAACAAGTTATTGATTGGGATGTGTTTTTGTGTGTGCTTGTTGTAGTTTGGGGAGCCACAGAAGCCCCCCCCAGTCCCACAAGGGAGCACGGGCACATCGTGTTGGAGGGAACTGCTGCAAATCCATGTGGGGCTGGTCTTGGAGATTCCAATCACTGTCCACTGCAGCAATTTGCAAGTGATTGGTCACATCCTTGTGTCTTCTCACAGTCTGGGTTAGTTTGGGTGCTCTGAGAAGTGACTCCTGCAGTTTAAAAGAAAGGAATGGGAGGCCAGAAGGGGGAATACAAGGTGCGGACCCAAGCTGACACAGCAGCAACTTTTGATTTCAAACCGAGTGTTCTGCCTGGAAATCCTCCGTGTGATCTGCTGGGTGTGCTCTGCACATGGACCTGCACAATCTGTTGAGATCTGACAGATCCCAATGTTAGCAGCTCACAAACACTCAGCTCTCTCGTGACAGACACAGAGGCTGCAGCCCCCAAGGCAGCCCTGCAAACTGTGACCAGCTGCCTCCCACAAGGTGCTAAATCTGGTATCTCTGGCTGAGGGATGCAGCAGCCATTCCTGGTGTTGAAAATACCCAAGAAATACCAAAAATCACTGCTTCATGGTGAACACCCTGAAGCCACGGAGATGCCTTTTGGACAGTGAGATTTGATTCAAGCGACCCAAGAAGTAATCTGCAAAATCAAATGCTGCATTTTTACCTGATCCTGCCTGAGCAGTGCTCAGGTCGTGTCACCATCACCAGGATATCTTTCCAGGGCCCCCATCCTTCCCCTGGAATTGTCTACAGCCTGTTGAGCTGACTGGCATGAGTACAAATCTGTGAAGTAAAACAAAGACAGTTCAATCTAGAAAGATGGCAACAGATTTTTATCTTTAATTAGACCTCAGTATTACTATTGGATTTTTTATTTATTCTGTACTTGGATTAGATTTTAATAAAACAGCTACGTGTGTCAGTACAGATGAGCAGAGACAAAACTGCTGAGTGGCCTAAAACATGTCAAAGTTGATTACAGTGACTGGTACAGTCAGAAGCAATGAAGTCAGTTTTGGTTTTAACCATCTTGGATTGTTTTATTATAAATTTATGCCAAAAAAGCAATGGCTGAGCTATGATATGTATTAATGAAAAGGTGCATAAATAAATAAATAAAAACCCAACAGGTGGATGTGGAGCCCCAGTAAATATTTCCTGGCACAGCCCTCTGTCACAGCCATGTCTCCTTCCCGGTTCCAGAGGTGAGAGTTGTGCCTGGGGTGAAGAGTTTGAGCTGGGTGAGGAGAATCCCACAGAGAAGTTTCCTTGAGGTCCTGGGCTTTGCTGGTCTGCCAGAGGCAGCAGAGCAGGGGCAGACAACAGGGGTGTAGTAAAATACAAAAATACTCTTATCAGCCAAGCACCTGATTTCCAAGTTTCAGGGTAGATACCCTGGGAGTTTCAAGTCTGTGCTCCAGAGTTTGAGCTTCAGAGTGCTCTTTTCTATGTAGATGACACTAATTAACTAAATGAGCTCTGTTCCTCACAGACAGGACTTGTGGGTTCAAAGAAACCAGAAACTCAGAGCTCAGAAAAAATCATGTTTGTTTTCTTTTATTTAACTGTTCGTGCCCTTGAGACCACGGGTGAGGGAGGGCTTTGTGCACACAGAAAGTGCCCTGGAGCTGTGACTACACCTTGTGTGCTCCATGTGCCACCTTGGCCCACAGCAGACAAAAACCCTGGCTTAGGCTGTCACTTCTCCACAGGCCAAACAGAGGCGTTGTGCCTTAATTCCAGGGGAGAATTCCCCACGGAGCCCTTGTGCTTGTGCTGCCCATGCCGGGGTAGCCCTCTGCACACAGCGTGTAAATCACACATCTCTGCGTTTGCCTCGCTAGTAAAACACTGGAGCTCTAGAAATAATGTGCATTGCTCTCGTGAGAATATTTTTTATCAATTGGCCCATAAAATCCACCAAGGAATTATGTGAGCACCGATATATCTCTACCATCCTCCCACTGATGAGAGCGTTTATTTGGTACAGACGAAATTGAATTTTAATTTGTTCTCCTTCACGCGGGCAGTTTTCTTCTCCGGGTGTAAATACGGTGCTTAAACAAACCAATGAGTCTGCTGGGACGTGGGTTATGTGCATCACCACTTTTCCTGCCTTGGTGGCACTGGCTGATGGCAAACATGGGCAGCCCGGTGTGTCTGTGGCCAGCCAGCTCTGTCTGAGCCTCCTGAGCAGCCTCGTGGCCACTGCTGGATACATTGGAAGGGACAGATTTCCCTGGGTGGCCTCAAATGGATTTATTTTTTCATCTCAAAATGAATTTATTTTATTTGGGGGGGTGGGGGGCAGCCCTGAGTGCCCTCAGCACTGTCTGTGCCCACACTCCGGAGTCACACAGGCTGCAGGCAGTGGCTCTCTGTCCCTGTGTGCACATCCTGAGATTCGCAGCAGGTTCTGGCACCTGAGGACATCTCTGTGCTGCCCTCATGGCTCTGACATTCCCCAGGTGCTGGCAGTGACATTCCCCACGTGGGGCCTGGGCTGCTGTGACAGCATAGATGGTCACTGCTGTCCCCCAGCCCAAATGGTCACCACTGTCCCCTCTCCACACTGACCATAGTGCCAACCCTGCCAGCAGTGCTTTGGGCTGGAGCAAACCCTCTCTGCCACAGCAGTAGGGGAGGATCCTGGAATCCCAGAATAGTTTAGGTTGGAAAAGCCCTCTAAGATCATTGAGTGCAGCTGTCACCTCAGCCCCACCGTGCTCACTGCTAACCAATGTCCTCAAGTGCCACGTGCACACATCTTTTGGGCACTTCCAAAGAGGGTGAATCCACAACTTCCCTGGGCAGCCTGTTCTAGTTCCCAACCATGCTGAAGAAATTTTGCCAAATATCCAACTTAAACCTCCCCATACAATCATTTGTCCCGTGTGGTTTTCTCCATCTCATGGAGGGTCTGGGGCTGCCAGAGGTCTTGGGGGGAAATGTGTGTGGTGGAGCCAAATGTTTCCATGGTGTCCCGTGGTCCAGCAGAGCAGCAGTGGGTTCTGGGGGGGCTGATGGACATGGGATCCATGGGACCTGAGGGGCAGCCAGGCTGAAGGCAAAAAGGGACAGTGACACCCATGGAGCTGGTGATGGTTGTCTGCAGAAACACGGGGATTGCCCAGCCAGCCCCTGGTCCCCAGCTGCCCCTCGGACTCCAGCCTGGGGATCCAGCCTGAAAACCAGCTGATCCAAACCCTGCTTCTCCTGGTGCACACATTTAACCTGCAGTCCCCGTGGCTCTGTAGAACAGGGCACCCACAGCTGTGCTGTGAATTGAGCACTCCCTGCTTTCCCTCCCTGCAGGGAGAGCCCCGGGGTGATGGAAACAGCCCCAGCCACGCTCCGTGGCCCTGGCTCTGGCAGCTCAGTGGTGTGAGGGCTGCAAGGGGCCAGGCAGAGGTTAGGCCTAATGGCAGCGTGAGGACAGGATGATTTATCCCGAGTCACTGCTGGGCAGGGGGATCTCTTTATCTCTGCCGAGCCCACAGCTGGCTGATAGAGCACAGCTCGCTCTCCTTGATAAGCGTGTGGGCAGCATATATAATTCTTGCAGAGCCTTCCTGCTAACCTAAACAGAGATTCTGCAAACTTTATGTGCTCGGAAGATAAAAGGTAATGAGACTCCATACATTTCCTGGCTGAGCCCCTTCACCAACCTTTCAATTGCTTCCAAAATGCCCCGTCGTAACCTCTCCATTAGAAATAGATTGGCGGTCTTAATTCTCCTCTTATCACAGACAGGGCCCAGGGGAAAGAGTCATGTCCTTCCCCTGCTGCTCCCGGGGAGAGATTGGCTTCCCCACCCGCCTGTAACCCGGAGCAGGTCCTGTGCTGCCGGCTGTGCCACACAGATGGGGAGGCGGCGGGGATTTGTGGCACTTCATAGATCTGCGCTGATGGAGAAGAATTAAAGGAACAGGGGAGCACTGAAAACAGACAATTGTATTCCCGAGGTCGGGCTATTACATTTTATTTATCATTTAAAAATACCGTGCCTGCTGCCCTCTGAAACCTGCTGAAATCCAGCCCTGCTGGTGCTGTCCTGGATTTGCAGAAAAGAGCAATTTCTGTTCTTCATTAAACAAAGATGCCATCCGCTCCATCAGCTTTTGGGTTTGGTTCCAAGCAGCTCGAAGCTATTTTATGCTTCCTGATTTTTTTTAAAACTGTGGCTGATGCCCACTTTTCTTTGTTCCTGGCTCCCTGGTCAAGCCAGCAACAGAATCACATTGCTTTAGCCTGGTCCCATGCTGGCTCAGGAATCCAGAGGCACTTCCCAGCCCTGAAGCAGCAATCATGTTTCTAGCACTGAATTCTGTAATTCCTGCTCTGTTTCTGGAGGTAAATAAGCCAAGGTGAGGTAAACAAGCTGGTACCTGTGCTTTGTGCCCTGAAGTCTTTCTGGGTCAGCCTGTGGCTGATCCATGAGCTGGTCCTGGTCCTGGGATGCTCCCTGCCTGCTGTCCTGCCACAGAGGCTCCAGGTACCCCAGCTCCACACTGGGGACACCTGTTGCTGGTCCAGGCTGGGACATGTTTCACATAAATCTGACATACAAACCTCTCTGGGCTCTAGTGAGGCTGATGCAAGGTGTGCTCCCTGTTTTCCAGGACGTTCAGGATAGGTGTGCTGGGAGCAGTGGGATGTGCTCTATCCTGACAGGGAGGATGTGAAGAGCCCAGGGGATGTGTCCAGGCTGGTCTCTGCCATCTCATGGGCTGGGGCAATCCCTTGGGACAGCCACACAGTGAGACTCCTGAAGGTTTGGATGGATTTATCAGGCTGTGCTGCTCAAATGGCCCCAGAGTATCTGCCCAAGGCCAGCCTGACCCTTGCTCAGTGAATGGGAGCTGCTCCTCCCAAAGCATTGCGATGCAGCCAGCCAAGTGCCAGAGTATCACCAAATGACTATTGATTTTCTGGCAGGGTGTCTGAGCTGTGAGCAAGAGAACTGCTCTTTAGCCTGGCTGCATGTGGTGAAGAAGAGAAAATCAGCAAAGTGTCACTTACAGACTCCAGTGTGCCTTGCTGACCCTGCACACCCTGGGTGCCAAGGAGAGTCTCAGTGCCAGGGGTGGCAGCAGGCACTGGAGCTGTTCTGTACCCTGTGGATTGAACACTCTGAGGCCTCTGCAGCCATGGTGCTTTGCTTTTCTGGGGGGTTGTGCCCACAGCTGACAGTGTGGAAGCGGCAGGGGAGCCTGAGGCTCCTGAGGCAGGTGTGTGGCAGGAAGGGGGCCGTGCCAAAGAATCACAGAATGGTTTGGGTTGGAAGGGACCACCTCATTCCAACCCCCTGCCACAAGTAGGGACACCTTCCACTGGACCAGGCTGTTCCTAGCCCTGTTGTTTCCAGGGATGCCCAAGCCCTTGCCTGTGGGGTTTTGGTGGCTGTTGCTGCTCAGAGGTTTGTGCAGTGAGTTGCACTCTCTGAGGAGCAGCTGGGAGTTGTGTAACTGCTGCCATCAGGACGGTGCCTGTTGCTATAACTACAGTGCTCAGGATCCTGCCTGGCCAGCAGCACTCCCAGTGTGGAGGGAGCAGGAGGGCTTGTTTGATTCCATGTTTATCGTATCAGTTATGCTGGAAATGCATCCTGAAAATCAAATTCTAGCAGATTTGTATCTGTGCTTCAGAAACCCCAGGAGGAGACTGGATCTGCAGTGTTTGGGGGCCGGCTGGCACAGCTGGGGGTGTCCCACAGCTGCTGTGTGACAGTGTTGGCAGCTCTGGCCCTGGTACAGTGCCCTCCCTGAGCTGCAGGGCTGGCCTCCAGCAACAGGCAGGTTCATCCACCAGGAGACATGGATGTCTGGGTCAGGGCACTGGAGCGATGCTCCTCCAGCACCTTAGGAACTGTTTGTGCTGCAGAGAGTGCTGCCTCAGTTTCCCCTGTCTCTCCAGTAATCTCACACCTACCCACGTACAAACACACACAGCTCCTCCCCCTGTCTGTTAGAAAAATGTGGTAAGGGCCACTCTGACCTGAGTGGACAGTGCTGTCCTTGCTCCTCCATCCCCACTGCCCCCAAACACCCTGGAGCGCCCTGCCTGTCCCTGCCATGGCTGCTTCTGCTCAGGAATCTGGGCAGTGGGTCAGGGTTCCATTCCCCTCAGGCTGGAGGGGTTTCCCTGAAAGCCACGCTCCCAGCACAGTGTGATCATGACACTCTGGCCCAAACTGGTGTCTTTTGTGTATCCTGCTCCAATCCCTCAGCCCCAGGCACCACCCAAGGGATGTTTTCCAGCAGAAAGAGCCTTGTGCAGAAGGAAGAAGTCAGTTCTGCCTTGGCAAGTGCCCCGTCAGGAGAGATGGCCAAAATCCACCACCATTTCTTCCCACTCATTCTTGAAGCTGCAGCATCTGGGGCATGAAGGAGGCGGCAGGCAAAGCCTCCCGGGGCTGCTGCACCCCAAAATATATCCCTTTGCTTTACTCCCATCTGCCCCAGAGTGGTCAGCTGGCCGTGAGGGAGATCAGAGGCCATGAAACCCTCTGCAGAACGTGGCCAGGCCGGGTCAGTGTGGTTTGGAACAAGGTTTATCTGCTCCCACCAGCTCCTCCCGGGCTGCAGCAGGGCGAGGTGGCTCCGCAGGGCCAGCGGTTTGCAGCTGTGCTTCATTTGGGGCACTGGGGGTTTCCTGGGATGAATAAAGCCTCCTAGCAGACGGTCTCTGTATCTCAAAGAGATGTGTGTGCATCCTCTGCTGCCTTGCAGTGAAGATCTCAGGCGGGTAATGACTTTCCTTGGCTAATTTAGCCCCTGCCCAACTCTGACTAATTACAAGCCCTTTTAGCTTTATTCTTGCGTAACCTTTTAAGTGTTTCCTTTGGAAAAGGCGTTGCCTGTGCTAAATGCAGAGCCTGTGAGCTTCTCAGAGCCTTTTTTCCAGGATAGCATCAAATGCAGGCTGCCAAGAAACCAGGCTGCAACACGTGTGGAAGTGCTGCTGAGCCAGCTCGGGAGTGCCCGGGGCAGGGATGGGGCCAACAGCAGCCAGCAACTTAATCTTCCTCTTCTTCTTTATACGAAGGGAGGAAGGAGGAGGAGGAAATATGTTGGACATCTTCTGGCTGCACTTTGAACTGAGTAATAAAACTGTACCGAGGGATTGATTTTTGGTGCCTCGAGGCAGCTCTCGCAGGAGAGGTGTGGGATGTAAATTTGTCTGTCGGGTCAGGCTTTGCAGCCAGGCGAGGAGGGAGTGTGGGGCTGCTGCCCTGGTCCCCACGCCAGCCCTGCTCCCACATCTGTGGGGTGATGCCGTGCCCAGGGCAGCTGTTCTGTCACGGGCTGGGCGGGGGAGTCACCAGCAGCCTGAGAGGCTTTTTCTCCCCCAGCTGTGCTCACCTGGGGCTGCTCCACGGGCAGATGTGGGTGCTGCAGATGTGCACCCTGCATTTGGCACTCTTCGATGAGCTGGAGGTCATTTAGGTTCCTTTTACAAATGAGATGGAGCAGGAAAGGATCTCCCTGGGGGATACTCCCTGGAGGGAGCAGATCTCGGCCGTGGCTCCCTAAAACCAGCAGCCTCAGCAGCAGAGTCTGGTGCTGCCTCTTGCCCAGCACCCTGGACGGGCTGGGGAGGCTCATGCCCACATCTGTCCTGATTTGGCAGCCGGGGAGACAGAGGCTGGGCAGGGAGGGGAGCTGACAGTGCCCTCCTGCTGGGCACCTGCAGGCTGTGATCCGTGCATAGCCCGGGAAGTACACGGGTGTTAAAATAAAACCAAAATGTGTGGCATGGGCAAAGGTGATTTATGGCGATAAGCAGCTACCAGAGCTATGAAATGGGTCTGACAGTGGCTTGGTGTAATAAGCTGCGAGGGGAAGACACGGGGGGGGAACACGTGGCAGAGTTATGCAGGGATCAGTAACCCCTTCAAAATTCATTAACAGCAAAGATTCAGTCTTGATGTTTTAATTATCTGCTAGACACAATGCCCTGGACAACCAGTGGCTTATTTTCTCTCCTGGGCTCTAAACCAGGAATGATTCTCTCTCTCCCAGCTTAAGAAGGGATGGAGCACTGTTGGAAAAAGCCAGCACGCGGGCTGGGGAAATGGGGAAGGACCTGGGTGTGTTCCCAGCATCACAGTGTAACTTCTCCTGCACCTCCACAGAATATCTGGCACCCACCACACTCACAGGGCGGGGAGGTGTGTGTGGCATGGCCGTGACACTGAGATGTGTTTGTGAATGTAAAAGAGTTATTTAGCAAACCGCCAGAACTGGAGGCTAAGCGATGGTAAATGGAGCAGCTGTTGGCTTCTATTTTCCTCCAGCAGCTTATCAGAGATCATCTCTTCAATCAAAGGCACTTAAAAAATCTTTGACAATCAATTCATATTCTCCTCTGCGCCAGGGAGAGAAGAAATACTAATAAAAGACCTCCCATGATTGCCTCTGTAATTTCCTTTGTACGAGATAAGTTTAGGTCCCAGTTCATAAAGTACAACACGTAGGACATTAAGTTGTTGTTTTATTCAGAAAAATGCTGCCAGCCCCTAAAGAATTCAATTTTGTGATTCATAAAACCTTTATTCCACATCTCTATGTCACGCTCTTTGAATACATAATCCCAGACAGACTTGATTGGTAAAAAGATAGTCCTATTTTTAGCTTGGAAAAACATCAATACAACAGCAAGGAAAAACTTTCCTTGCAGAGCAAGGAAAAATGTAAGATCCAGAAACATTAGGTAACAACAAAACACTCATTAAAACTGATGGCTTTACAGAAGCTACCTGGAGCCAGGGAAAAGCCCGTTCATAAATACTGGAATGGCACTTTGTTGTGTCGTTGTCCCTTGTTTTCCACGTCCTTGAAGTGTCTCCTGCAGGAAACAAGGTGCATGTTGGGATCCCGTGGAGAGGTGTGAGACTCCCGGTGCCAGGGGAGGACGTGACTGGGGCACAGGAGGGGAGGAGCTGCCCTGCTGCTCCTGGGACAGCCAGGCAGTGCTCCTGCCCAAGGGGTGCAGGGGGCGCGACCCGAGGGGCTTCAAGGTTAAGATGTGACTGTGCTGCTGCAGCTCGTTTTTAACCTTTGCACCCCACTGGAACAGGTTCGCAGACTTCGTGCTGCTCGGGGGTCTGAGCTTTTCTCTTGAAGAATGAGCTGGGGGTTTGTTGTTTTATTGCCTTTTCCTTTTGGAGAAGGTCTGCACAAAAGGCTGGCTGCCCCAGAGCGCTGGAATTGGGATGCTTGGGATGCTTCAGAAAGCAGCTCCACTCCACTGGAGAAACAAGCCTAATAGGAAAATGCAAATTCACCAGAGAGCAGGTATCAAGTGGAAATATTCTGCCTGTCCACGTGTTTGTGCTCAGGATACAGGCATGTGGATGTGCCAGCTTGGATTTTACTCTTTCTCCTAATTGTAAGTAATGGGAAAGCAGATGTTTAGGGCCATATTCAACAAGGCACAGAGGTATCTAATGGCCACTGAAGGGTTTGTGAGCCCCAAACACACATATTCAACTCCCTTCCTCCAAAACCTCAAATCCCAAAATGTTGGGGTTTTTTTCCACATGACGCTCTTTCATCAGTTTGAGATCAAACAAACGAGCAGATGGCAAAACTGCACCTGCAACACCTCTGCCAAAGGACCCAGCTCCCAAACCTCCCCAGCTCCTCCTGGCAGATTTGGGGTTTTATTTCGCGATTTGAATTTTTCAACTGGGCAGCTTCGTGCAGACAGGTACAAAGGTGCCCAGCACTCCCACCCTGACTGGGACCCCCCCATAAATCCCCAGGATCCCTGTGCACCCACTTCTGCCTCTCTTTCTGCCAGTCCTGCTGGGAACAGAGCTGTTTGTGTCTCCTGATTGATGGCAGGCATAAAACGCTGCCGCTGAGACGAGCGTGGTTTATTGCTCTGTAATTCATCCCCGGGGGGAGGTGGCTGCCCTGAGCCCTGGCCGTGATACCCGGCTGTGCTGATGGATGGCTCCAAGGCCACCCTGTGCCCCACGGCCCCCAGCTGTGCCCCACGGTGGGACAGGGCTGGCAGAGGGGGGAGAAACCCCTGGGACTGCAGGAAGGGTTTGGTTCAGGCTGCTCAGGCTGGAGCTCTGCCCTGCACTCGGCCAGGGGGTGTATAGAATGCATTTTTATGTATTTATGTATACATATGCATCTTCCCCTGTACTGGGCACTGGTGAGGCCACACCCTGAGTGCTGTGTCCAGTCCTGGCCCCTCAGTTTAGGAAGAACGTTGAGACACTTGAGCGTGTCCAGAGGAGGCACCGAGGCTGGTGAGGGGCTGGGAACACAAACCCTGTGAGGAACGGCTGAGGGAGCTGGGGTTGTTTATCCTGGAGAAAAGGAGACTCAGGGGTGACCTGATCACTCTCCACAACTCCCTGAAAGGTGGCTGTGCTCAGGTGGGGTTGGTCTCTTTCTCCAGGCAGCAACTGACAGAATGAGAGGACACAGCCTTAAGCTGCAGCAAGGGAAATACAGGTTGGATATTAGGGAAAAGTTTTTCACAGAACAGAGTGATAAAGTACTGGAATGGTCTGCCCGGGGAGGCAGTGGAGTCACCATCCCTGGATGTGTTTAAACAAGGACTGGATGTGGCACTCGGTGCCAGGGTTTAGTTGAGGTGTTCGGGCACAGATGATCTTGTAGGTTTCTTCCAACCTGGTGATTCTGTGAATTTTGTGAATCTAAAGACCCTCTCCTCAGGTTGAGGTGGGGGTCGAAAATCTCCTAGTTAGCTGAAAATTAGCCAGGAGGCCGAGCAGAGAGCAGCAGCCTGCGGGCATCCGCAGCTGCCTCAGGGCAACAGGTAGCAGAGGCAGCGGTGGAGAAGCATCCCTTTGCCTCAGGCCTGACCTTTATCTGCCCGAGGAAGGAGAGTGATAACTCACCGGCAGCGCTGCCACCACCGGCTTAATTGGTCTCATCTCACGAGCGAAGATAAAGGTCGTAGCTGAAGCCGTAGCTGAGTTCAGCCAGTATGTTCTCCATATGGACAAGAAATGTTGCTTTTGTGTTAGCCATGTGCTGAAGTGGGGCTTATTTTTTATTTTTTTTTTTTCTCCACGGGGTTTAAAACTTCGATGTAGCTAAGCACCAGTCATTAAAAGTAGCTCCAGCTATGAGAAGAACTTATGGTATTTATAGGCAGTTAAAAGAAATTGCTGCTTCCCATTTAATGCTCCAGTTCAGCAAATCACTTAAGTGCAGGGTTAAATTGCAGCGTGTGATGAATCCTCCCCGCACTGGGCACGTCTGCACCTTCCCGTGCTCTCCCAGGGACTTAAGTGTGCTCTTAAGAAGGGAAAAGCAATATTTATGGGCGTTGCTCTGGGCTGGGCTGAGTCGAGGCCATTTTATTAGGAGGAAAATGTAGCGATATTACATCAAAGCTGGTGTTATTTATTAAGAGCTACAGTCCTCTTCTGATGACAAGACAATTGCGGGGAGTGATCAAAGAAGGTTTGAAAGCCACGGCGGAGGCATTGTTTGTGGCACACGGGAGAGGACTCCTCACCTCTCCTGCTTATCTGCTGCGGCTGCTGCTCCCAAGCCAATATTGACACGGGCTCCACACCGCCGGCTGAAGGGCACCGCGTGTTTAAGTAGTGGTATTTAACATAACAAACACGCTAATCATTGTATCAACACTCCCGGCTGGGAGATCTTGCATATCTGAGGAGGGCTGCAGCCCCTTGCAGCTGGCTTTGTCACAGTGCGGGGGCAGGGGGGAGCATCCTCTCCTGACCGGCTCTGGCTGAGCGGGGAGAGGTGGGGAACAGGGGTGCCCAGCAGGGTGAGCAGGGCAGGGGAACAGAGGGGGACACGGATTTTGGGAGCTGGAGGCTGGGTCCTGGCGCTAAGCACCGTGTCCTTGCCCTCTGGGGGCATCGCTCCTCCGAGCTGGAGCCAGCAGGAGAGAACTGGGGGTCCTGGGATGCTCGTGATTCCCAGGGCAAGCAGCTGTGGGACATCCACACCCTGCTGCTGCTGGGCACGGCTGAAATCCGGGCTAGAAAGCTGAAATCCGAATTGTAAAGTCGGTCCTGGAGTAAGGAAGCAAGGACGGGGGAGGCATGGAGTTGACAGTTGACGGTCCCTGGAGCCCAGCCTGGCAGGGACACTGCCCGGGGAGCCCCAGCTGCACGGGCCTGCTGGGACAGCGGGTGGGAAGGGCTGGGAGAAGGTAAGGAGAGAAGCCAGCGTGTCCCTGTGCTGAGGAGTTCCCCTTCCATGTCCCAGTGTGTAGGTCCAGGGATGGCAAAGCACAATTTCTGTGTTGTGAGCCTACCTGCTCTGACTTCCTCAATCATTTACAGGAGGGTTAATTAATAAAAAAAAAAAAAAAAAAGAAAAAAGGAACATATCCTTTTTTTGCATTTTTCCCCTGCCTGTTGTAGGACTTTTTTTCCTTTTCTCAGAGTGCTGGCTTTCTTCAGAATATAAATGCCTGAATAATCTCAGCTGATCTTTCTTCGCTCTCCTCTTGGGACTGAGGTGTGGAAGATAAAATTCCACCCCCTCCTTCCTGGAGACAGGGTTTATCCGAAGAAATCCTGTTGTTCTCTGAAGAAATGCTGTCCAGAGGAGCTCAGCGCTGGTGCCCAGAGCAGGTTCCAGCCCTGGCCAGCCCGGGGAGGTGGGAGCAGGGCAGCATCCTGCAGGGATGGCCCCAGAGCCAGCCTGGGCTTCCCGGGGGTTGAGGTGAAATTCGATTGCTTCCTTTGCAGATGGCAGTGAGGCTGTGACCCGAGGGCTCGGGAACATCTCCGGTTCCTGAATTTGCTTCCCTTCGAATTCTCAATGCCAAAACCAAAAAAAATAAAAGGAAAAGGAAAAAAAAAAAAGAAAGAAAGAAGTAGCGAGATCCCAAGGTGTTTTGGTCTCACAGCACTGGGAGCTCAGAACCATTTGTGTGGGGCATGGTGAGGGCAGCCCTGCCCCAGAACAGGGGTGGTGGGGCAGACCCACTTTGAGCTGCCTGGGAGGAAAAGCCTGCATCCAGGATCACTCCCCCTTCAGATATCTGTGAAGGCTTTGAGCCCTTGAAATCCATTATTAAAAACTCTCTTTGACTTCAGCAGGAGCAGGATTTCATCTTTAGTCCGAGTTTTGAGCAGAGAAGGGATTTCAGCTTGGGGAAGCTGGGCTGGATTAATCTTTTGTGTATAGGCTTCAAACATCTTTCACATTCACTTTAGCTTTACCTGTGTTGAACCAGGAAATAAATAATGGATATGGGAAGTAGGGTAATGCATTGTGGCACTGAAACCCTGGAGATGGCTGAATAATAAATAAAAGCCTTTTATCAGTGGCTTATGTCCTCGCTGGCTGAGTATCAAGCTGGGCAGCGAGAAGAGCAGTGCAAGGGTGAAGGGAGAGGAGAGGAAAAGGCAGCAGGAGCTCAGCAGCTCTGGGGGAAAGCCCCTGGGACAAACCAAGAGCAGCAGCAGGCTGCCAGTGCGCTGGTGAGGGTGGGGGTTTGTGCCACCAAGCAGTGTCCCCCTCTCAGGGGGCTGTGACTGTTTAGATGCTGGTGCTAAGACGGGATTTGGGGGGTTTTGCTCATTGCCTGGCTGGGAGGTCCCACCACACCCTGCCAGGGGAACATCAGCACCTCCAAAATTTAGAGTTCAGAGGGACTAGTTTAGAGAAAAGTGTTAACTCCTGACCTCCATCGAGTCTGGAGTCATGAATCACAGGAAATGCTGGGAGGGACCGTGGGGAAGGGGAGGACTGAGGGGGGAGCTGAGGCTGAGCTGAACCTCAGGAAGAGAATGTGGTGTAAAGACCCTGGACCAAGACCCTTTTCCAGGGAAGCAGAAGCCAGCCTGTGGTCCTGGACCACGCTGCTGGGAGCTGTGTGTATCCCAAGAGCCACCCAGCTGCTTCACAGAGATGCCTTGGAGCTGAAACGAGGCGTTGGCAGCCACAGGCGAGGATTGCTTCTCTCTCTGCACATCTGTCTCCAAACCCTCTAACTGCATGGTTGCTATTTGCAGCAAACCCTCTCTGTTTTCTACTTAATGTTTGTCTCTGAGGACTGATCCCAGGGGGGCTGGCAGGTTTCTGGGGCCTCTTGCCCCTTGTGCCTCTTGTGTGCTCCTGGAGGGTTTGGGACATCTGAGAGAGGGAGCAGATGGGGACTCCCCCCACAGCACTGCTCGGGGGAGGAGGCACAGGGGGATGAAACCATTCCCCTACGGAGAGAAACACGTTGGATGAGTTTGTCTCCGTGAGACCTGGTGAATCCCAGATAATTCCTGCAAGGCTCCATGGCCGCTGGAGTTAATCGATGCCATTTGTTTGCCTTTGGGGCAGAGGGTATCGATCCCTTTGTCTCCCTCCCTCCTTGCGTGATGCCAGGTGTCTGAAACGTGTCCAAGTTGTGCAGGTGCCAGGCCGAGTGGCAGCTGAATTATCACCTGGGTCACTCGGTTGCTGTTGGAAATGCACAATAAGCTCCCAGCCATGAAAGAGAAAGGAGAGAAAGCCAAACAAAACCCCCAGCAGCTGCAAGCCCTCTGTGCCGGCTGGAGAAAAGCGTGGCCGGAACAATGCCCTGACCCGTGTGCTGGGGCTGCTGCAGAGGGTGTCCCCATGTTTGGGGCAGGGACCCCTCCCACGAGGGCTGTTGGCAGGGCTGGCTCCATGTGGGTGCTGCACCCCTGGGAGGTGGCTGTGGCTCCCCTTGGGATGGCTTTCCCTGCTCGGCAGGCAGCGGTGGCTGCGGCACAGCTCTCCCCCTCCTCCTCCTCCTC
>VXBN01012627.1:147-17197 GCA_013397395.1 Sinosuthora webbiana
GGAGAAACGCTCGGGGACGGCGCTCGGGACCGAGGGGCGTGAGGGCAGGCAGCGCCGGGAACGCGGCGGGTTCCCTGAGGGGGAGACCGGCCCTGAGGGGGGCTCCCCGCGGGGAGAATCGGACACGGGAAGGTCGGTATGGTACGCTTTGGACATCAGCCTTTCCTGACAATAATTCACTTATTCATTTATTTTCCGCGCGAGGAGTGACTCGGTCTCCTGGTGACGCCCGGCTTGGCCCGACGCGGGCTGGAATCGGGCCCGGGAATGGCGATGGGCTCGTACCCGCCTGCAGAACGCGTTACCGGCACGGGCAGACATCCAGGGAGTGCCGGTACAGCAGCGCTGCGGCACGGCTGCGATGGGAGCGAGGAGCAGCAGCCCAGAATAACCAGGAGGGTTTTAAAAGAATTGACCTTGTTTCTGTGAAAGAATGGAAAAGTGAGAAGGCAGAGCTGCTGTCAAATGCTGAGTGGGGGAATGTCAAAACATACCAGGATGGAGTCAAACGCTTTGCTCTGTGTGGTGGAAATTCTGCAGGGAATCCTGTTCTCACCTCAGCAGGCTCTGGCATCAGGCCTGGTGCAGTTCACAACTGGAAAATAGCTACGTTTTTGAACTGGCTTAAGATTTCCTATTTTGCATCCTAGTTGTGTAACTCTTGAGTCATAATTACCTGTTTCCATCCTGCTTTACCAAGCAAAAGCGAGAAAACAAATCATTTTCTTTTCCAGGCTTAAACACCAAGTGAATAAGGATGTCAATTGTGACAGTGCAGCTCGGGCAGTGTGGGAACCAGATTGGGCAGGAGGTGTTCAGTGCTCTCTGCAGTGACATCCGTGGCACCCACGGGCTCTGTTCCAAGGAGGAGAATGAATCCTACCGGGAGTCCTGCAAAGAACGGTTCTTCTGCGAGGAGGAATCTGGAGGTACAGCTTTAAAGGGCTTTTGTCCCCTCTCAGGGTCTGATTGCAGCACACAGAAACATCAAATGGTCTATTTCATGAAAGATCTGTGCTCTCTGCAGCTCAGATTTGGTATTGGCACAATAAATGGTTCAGCAGAAATCAGGGCATGGCCAGATCCTTTCTGTGTTGTCCCATTAATAGTTTGGCTGAAGTGGGTGGGAGGAATAACCCCGGGGCCTTGGATCCATCCAAGCCCATCCATCCCACCCAAACAATTAACACATCTTCCCCAGTTCTGTTTTCCCTCTGTGCAGTACCCGCTGCCCGGGCCGTGCTCATCGACATGGAGCCCAAAGTGATCAGCCAGACCTTGTCCATGGCTGCCAGCTCTGGCCACTGGAAATACAACAGCCACTTCTGCCAGAAGCAGGGATCAGGGAACAACTGGGCCAACGGGTAGGAACAGCTGCCTCCAGCTTCCCTGAGGGAATTCTGGAGCCTGATGAGCTGCTCACACTCCCTGGGAGTGGTAATACAGCAGCTGTGGGAGTTAAAGCACAATTTGCTTTATGAATAACCTCACCTTTCCTCTTTTATTTTGTGTTGCTGTTTTGTGTTCCCCCCAGTTACTGTGTCCACGGGCCCAGACACAAAGAAGCCATCATGGAGCTGGTGCAGAGAGAAGCAGAGAAGTGTGACCGTCTGGGGGGATTCTTCACCATCATGAGCATGGCTGGGGGCACAGGCTCAGGCCTGGGAGCATTTGTCACCCAGTGCTTGAGAGATGCTTTTCCAGCCTCATTCCTGCTGAACCACGTCATCTGGCCCTATGGCACTGGGGAGGTGAATGTCACATTGCCTTTTGGTAAATAATCATAGTTTATATAGGATTTGTAAGTTTAGAGTCGCTGCTTGCTTTTAAACAAAATAGCTACGGCAGAAATAAACTAGAAAATGGGTACGTTTCACACTGAAGAGGTTCAGGTGACTCAGTGTCACAGGTAAAGAATTCTCACCACAAAACCTTGATAATTTAAGTGCTGGAGTGGTGCAGATTCACAAGAAGCCCTGTTATATAACTAGAATTCTCCTGATCTGCTCTTATCTCAGCATTGTAATCAGCTCCCAGGTAGATCTGGTTCCAGCATGTTTGTATGGATAACCTGATTGTCACAGGTCTTGCCCTCTTTCCACGAGAAGCCTCTGAGCTCCTGACCCCATTCTGCACTCTGGCAAAGAAAATGAATCACTTCCTAAATCATAACTGAGGAAACAGCAGGAGCCAGAGGATTATAAACTCAAAAGAGATTAAGTTGTTTGACTCTTCTTTGTGTGTGTGGGTTTTTTTTGTTTGCTTCCAGGTCATTGTTCAAAACTACAACTCTGTCTTGACTCTGTCACATCTGTACCACTCCTCAGACGCCCTTCTTGTCCATGAAAACGACGTCATCCACAAGATCTGTGCCCAGCTGATGAACATCAAGCAGATTTCCTTCAGGGATGTCAATCAAGTCATTGCTCACCAGCTGGGCAGTGTTTTCCAGCCCGCTCACACGGCAGGAGGGGGCTCAGGCTACAGCAGAAACCCCTTAGGTACCAAAGCCAACATCCACACCCCTGCCTGCACCCAGCTCAGTGGGAATTGGGGTTCTTCACTCCCCTTGCTCAAGGATTTGGATACTTCCCAAGCTTTACGACAGGAACAGACCCATTTAGAAGTTTGATCCCGATGTAGCGGAGTCAAAAATAGATCCCCCGACTTCCGGTTTCATTCTTTACCAAAAGAACTTTGTTTCTTCTCCTTTTTCAAGTGGTCACAAACACCCTTGTAGCTGTTTACATTTCAGAGGAAATTGGCACAGGGCAGTAATTTTGGACTGAGTTTCACATTTCACTTTGGGTTGGGAGTTTGTATGAACTCAAACAAACTGAGAGTTTTGCTCAGGCAGGAAAGGTGAGCAGACAACTGGGGAGCAACATGCAGCAGACTGACATTTGTACCTTGAAAGAATTAGAGAAGTTAGCCCATGTTGCTTATAAATTAAACTTCCACTTCTGTTTGGAGTGCAGAGTCCTTGAGATTTTGATCTAAACTGTAAAATAAAAGTTACTACCCCCGTATAGAGCTCAGTAACACACAGCAAGTCTGCATGGCGTTGAAATTGCTAAATCTCTGAACGTTCTCCTCCCACTGGAGAAGAATCTGCTCTCCATTATCTCTTGAACAAACTCCCATTTGAGCTGCCCTATTGCAATACCTTTGTCAAACACGAGTTGATTTCTCCTTTCAGGAGATTTGCTGGAGCCCTTGGTGCCTCACCCCGAGTTCCGGCTGCTGGGCCTGAGGAACATCCCGCAGATGCCCCAGAGCTCCCTGGCCTTCAGCTCCTTCAGCTGGCCCGGCCTCCTCAAGCACCTCAGGCAGATCCTCATTGCTAAGGCTCACATGGAGGAAGGTAAAGACACACCAGCCACTCACCTTCAGCCTCCACCACTCCTTAAACATTCCTTTGTGCAGATGGAATGAAGCTGGGTGCTTTGTGGAGCTCACAGTTCAGAAAGGAGCTGCTGCCCTCAGCAGGAATTTGCCCCCACAAAACCAGCTGCTCCTTTCACCATTCCCTCAGCTGCTCCCAGATTGCTCCTGCTCTGCTTCCAGACTTCTCACTTAATTATGACTATTGAAAACGCACAAACCAAACTGACAGTTTGTGGCTGTGCACTTAATTTACGTAATTCCTTTGGAACATTCCTTGGATGGTGAGCTCTGCTTTTTCTTTTTACACCTTCTACCCATAAAAGTCAGGCTCAGCTCTCCCATGTAATTTACGTGGAGAATTCAGTTACAGCTCCCAGTTATGCAAGGAATGGGCTGGAGGCTTGCTAAGTATAGAAACAGGTATCCATTTTCTCTGGCAGAGTGACTGCCAGGCAAATCCTGCTGGATTAGCAGTGGATTTCTCTGGGAGCTGTGTGATTGCTGCTTCATTCATGTGCAGCAGCTACAAACTCCAGTGTGGTCTCAGTTCGGGGCACAGGGATAGTTCCCATCTGCACCTTCACAAAACATTAACTTCCTTTTCTGTCTCTTTTTCCCAAATCCCAAAGGAATTGATTGGCAAGTACGACCACCACAGCCAGGCTCCTCCACCCCCTCCACAAACAAACCTCTGCACTTCAACACTTCCATTGCCAACCTGGTCATCCTGAGAGGAAAAGATGTGCACAGCGTAGACTTGGGTAAGAGGGAGGAGCACAGACCCTCAGGGCTCTGCTTTCACATCTCTCTGCTGTCTCTTCAACCAGATCTGACCCCAAACCCACACATTGGACTCCCAAGGTTGATATTCCCTCTAGAAACATTTTACTGTCCAAGGCCACATTGTCTAATTGCTCAGGGCTGTTGTATTTCACTTCTGAGTTTCCTGAAGCACTTCAGGGCAGGAGGAAGAGACTCAGGTCTGTAGATCTGGAGTTCTTGGCTAGAATGTCTGAAAATACATTGAGCTGTTTCTGGAGTGATGAGCATTGCTGGCAGCTGCATTATCCACACCAGTGTGCTCCTAGACAATCCAAGGAATCTGTTCAAAAGCTGTATTTTCAGCAGGCTGCCCACTCTGCAGATCTTTTCCCAGGCCTGAACAGATCTGACAGCACTGATTAGGCCACACAGGGATCGAGGGTGGGTTTTGTCCACAGGCCTGTCCTGTTTTTGTTACAGGAAGTTTCCAGGATCCCTCATTATACACATCATGGCTGAACCCTCAGGATGCTTTCAGTGCATGGAAAACACCCAGAGCTTTTAACAAGTATGAAAAGTCTGCTGCTTTGGTCAGCAACAGCCAGTTCCTGCTGAAACCTCTTGACAGCATCGTAGGAAAAGCTTGGAATATGTTTGCTTCCAAGTAAGTGAAAAGAATGATGCTGGCACTTCACTAATAATTGCCATTATCTTCACTGATTCCTAATGTCTGACCCATTCTTCAACACACAGAGCTTACCTGCACCAGTACACAAAGTTTGGGATCCAAGAGGAAGATTTCCTGGACTGCTTCACAACCCTGGAACAAGTTGTCTCCAGTTACACCAATCTGTGATTCGTTTCTTTGTTAAAATGGTCTGAAACAGAGATTTTCTGAAAGAACCAAGCTGGAAAACCTTCCATCAGCTTCCTGAAGTATGTAAATTATTGCACTGGAGTTACTTTTCAGCCTTAGGAGCAGTGTATCTGTGTGTGTGTGAATAGCAAGTACTGAATCTGAACTGAATATATTCCTATTTTCATATTATTCTTATTAAATATATCTAATAAATACTTATTTTTCAATACATTTGCTATATACTGTAGCTGTATCCTCTTCTGACCATTTCACTAAGCAAAACTACAACTCCTGGTTTTCTCCAAGTTAAAAGTTAATTAACTTGTTAATTATTTAAACATATTTGCAGTGAGCATGGCTGGCAGAAGTAAAAACTTACAATTTGATGTAATAATTTTATAATTTCTAAAGTCAATGTAAGGACTTGGCTCTTTTTTGCACGAGTTTTACCACGACCACAAGGTGGTGCCCTGGGAAGCTGCAGCTCCCTCCTGGCAGGGGAAGGGATGGAATGACTCGGGAAGGCTCCCACTGAATTAAAATAAAATCAAAGAGTTCAATATAATTAAAAATGACCTTGTAGCACCGAGCTCTCTTCTGCCTCTGTTAGCTCTTCATTAATGGTAGGGAGAGCTTGGGGAATTCCTGCCATTCCCCCCACCCATGTCACACTGTTCCCCAACAGAAATAATGTTACAAGCCAAAAATTAAAAGAGTTAAAATCACTCTCAAGGACTTTTCCCTTGACAAAAGGACAAATTTCACAGTGCAGCCTCAGGTTTTGGTGCCATTTCATTCCAAAGATGGCAGCTCAGAGCTGGGGCCTGCCCTGGTCAGAAGGGATTTTCTGCTGTGTCTCTGCCACTTTCAACCATTGTCTGATTTGGGTATTTTTCACAGAAGAAACTGCAGGAAAGATTGCACAAGAAGTTCAGACAAACAGCCCAGGCAATTGGAGTTTGCAGGAACAAAGGGTCAGGAAAGGAGACCATGGTGAGCTTCTCCCTCCTCCAAAAGGCACAGGATGTTCAGCAACACAGAAATAAAATTCCCCTGGTGTTTTCAACAGATCCCAAACAGAATTTCCAGCATCAGAAATGAGAATAGGTGACTCCCTGAAAAAATGGCCAAGTCCCAGGAATCCTGTTCCTTCTCACTTCACAGAACAGGTAAAAGGGTTTTTCAAAGGGCTAAGGACAGGTAAGTTCCCTGAGAAACAAGGAAGAGAGCAATGGGTCACTGCAGTGCTGTAGCAATAACTGACTTTATTGCAGAAATAACCTCACGTTATCTCTCTGTATTCAGGGTTCTGAGCATGAAGCAAACACAGCAGGTGCTCAGTGCACCTATGAATGATGTAAACCCATATTTATGATTTATTTATGGCACTCCAGGCTAATGGAGCAGGATATTGGGTCTTTTTTTGTTTGTTTGATGGCACAATTTGTGCCACGTCAAGGAAAGATGTCTAACCCCAAAGCAAAAATTAGAATTTTAGCTGCTATAATCCCTTCCTGCCCTGGAGCAGGGGCTGACAGGAATTGTTTTAGGCATCTCTAAGCTCCTTCCTGTGAATGTTTTTCAGTCCTGAAATTCTCACACCCTTTCCCAAACTGAGCCTTCATTTTTTTTTTTGATCTATGCTGGGATTCCTTTATTTTTTCCCCAGGATGTGGAGAGGGTCAAAGTGACAGGAAGTGAACAGCCACTATCAAACAGCCATCACCTCCAATTCCATTTAAAGCTGGAGGAGTAATTCTCTATGAAACTGATAAAATTAATTATTTCATTAACAATTACAATTAAAGAGGCAGGTCAAAGGTCAGCACAAGCCAATGGCTCGGAGGCAGGAAGAGCAGATTCAGTGGCCTTGACCTTGCTTGTTGTAGGCACAGTCCCCACAGGATGTCCATAAACCAGAACAATGCTCCAAACCTCACTATTGTTTGTTGGAATGGACAGGTGCAGCTCGCTTGGAAGCTGATTCAAGATCTCCAACTATAGCAGACATTTCATGAATAGGAGAACATTTGTTTGACCACAAAAAAAAAATCCCCCAAACAAGCCCTATCCCCCAAAAAAACAACCCACAGACAAAGCAAAATAAACCCACCAAAATCAAAAATAACCTTTAATAACCTAAAATGTTTTAAACACTGTGTTTGGCAATGTAGTTACAGATAAAATTTTATTTATTTGGGCATAAATAGATATTGGTGTTTTTAAGGTTAGACTCAGTACCAGCACAGGAAGGATGGAAATATGTAAGAGAAAAATCCTGTGGCTCCCACAACAACCAGGGTTTAGTAATTAAAAGAGGAAATTATATTCAAATTGCCAGTTGAAACACTAGTGAGAAACACTAAGGTTCCAAAGGGCCTTGAATGAGTAATTCACTTCTTTCTGCATTTGCTAATAAATTTAGTATGGATAAATATTATTAAATGAGAGCCCAAACCTCCAGAAGGAAATAGGACTGAGTGCACTTGAAAGAAACCTGCTTTTTGCTGGACACCACTTTAAAACCTGCCCGAGAGGAATCAGGAAAGTGATTCACGGATCTGATACAACACAAAAAAACCTTCCAAAAGGAACTGAGCTGCTGCCTACAGAGGCAGCGAATTCCCCCGGAGCTTCCTGCCCCTGCCCACGCTCCAGCGGCACAGCCCGGACACTCGGGCAGCCTTTAACGGGCTGGAAGTGCAGCTGACAATCCCGGCTTTGGCCCACGGAGCTTTTCCGGCCCTTTCAGCGCAGCCGGGGCTCACAATGGTCCCTTCTGAGCTCGCACTGTGCGATCCCGTCCCCGCAGACCCGGCGCTTCCCCCGCCCGGCTGGGGCAGGGCCCGGCCCCCGCCCTGCGGCACCTCCGCCCCGCTTAACCCTTCCCAGGGGCTGCGACAATCCAATATTCCTGCCAGCCGCGGAACATTCCTGCCAATCTCCTCCAGAGGGGAGATTGGAGGGGCTGCTCCTTAGGAAATAAAGGCAATTTTTAGAGTAAAGGTGCTCCACGATAAAGATCGTGGAAGAAATGTAAATTTTAACCACGTGTTCATAAAAGCCTCGGAGATATCAAACAGTGGCTCCTAAGAGAGTCACATTTATCTGTGTGTGAATAAGTTCTTGTCTTAAAACCAAACCTAAAAATCCCAAATGTTACATTGTAAGGCAGAAAAATTAGTAAACTGAGGGTGTTCTCTAGGCCAAAATTCCTGTTTTAAAGGTAAAAAGCACTAAGTGGAGAAACTAAGTCACTGGTTAAACCAAAAAAACAGACAGAAAAGCATTGCTTGAGCTTTTGTTTCACTGGTTGTATGTGAGGAGAAACGAGTTGAATTTGCACTGAAATGGGTGCATTCTGCAAGAAATGATTATTGTACGTATTTGGTTACATGGACAATGTCATGTTTACTTAAGGCTCACAAAAATACACTTCAGTTGCCTGAGAACGGTGTAATTGTGGGCAGATGGCAGGACTGAGTTTGAATTCCTGCCCGGCAGTGTCCAAGATGGAATGGATCATTTACAGGAGCACGTCAGGAGGGCAGAGCCCACGGAGCCAAATGGGAAGTGGCCTCATCCCACAGGCTCCAGGTGGGATCAGATCCTGCCTGGGCTTGGCTGGCGAGGGCAGCTGTGGCTGTGATTCCACTCCCTGGAATCCCCTCGGTGAGGGTGGTGAGAGCTGGGCCCTCAGTCAGAGCTGCTGTTTTCCAGATGGCCTGGAGCACTCCTGACTTCAAGGATCCATCTTTCCATGGAAGTGCTTTGCTGCTGCCTGGCCTGTCCTTGTGCCACTTGCAAGGAAAGCACTGGGAAGTTTCCTCCCCACCCCGCTTTGGGCAACTGCAGCCTGTGTGAGCTGACTGGGAGTCACTGAAGCCACCAACTGTGTTTAGGGAGTGATCTGAAGTTGGGAATCTTTTCCTTTATAGGCTGAATTGTGGTGAAGAAACCAAATGCAACTGATAAAAGAGTCAAAATCATACATTTGGCAACGAAAGACCAAAAATCCAATGAAATAATCTGCTCCCAAGAAGAAAGCTTCCATTCCCCCCACCAGCCACTGCTCAGGGTTTCACATTATTAGCCAGGCTTCCCCTCAATCCCAGTATTTTCACATAAAAAACAGACACAAACCTGGTGTGTGCTGTGAAAGGAGAGCTCACTCTGCAGTGACACGAGGAAGGAAACCACCACTGGGGCCGTGTTCAGGCTGAACAAAACTGCAGGGAACAGACTTGAACTTGGCCAAAAAAGGCTCCACACTGAGGGCAGGGAGGGCTCCAAGGCCCAAGGGAGGGACTTAAACCTTAAAACACTTAAACCTTTTCCTTCTTCCCTGCACTGGAAGGATCTCTCAGTCACAAGTGGAACGTGTTGCCAGAGATTGCCTCACTTCCCCCACAAACACCTGGCTCCTCTGGGCAGCCACGAGGCTCCCCTGCTCCAGGGCTGCTCTGGGGCTTGCCACACACAGGACTGGGAGAAACACTCTGTACAGAAGGTAAAGGAGGCAACAGAATAAAAATCACCACTTGCAGCAGGAAAATGTTGCTTTGAAAATGTTTCTTGGCATCCATTAGTTGGAAGTCAAGTAAATACCGGCTTCAGGCATCTTGGAAGTTTCCTCCTTGCTGCTCCCCACCTCGAGCCTTACACAACCCCCAGGAATGCACTGCCTGTGTCACAAGAGGTCAGCTGGGCTGAGGAGAGACCTACAAATCCAGGAATCTGAGAATGAAATGTGTTGTTATGAAAATATCCTAAATATTAAGAGCTCTCCAGACAACAGCTGCAGCAAAGCAGGCACTGAGAGCAGTGAGGGTTTGCAACCAGCCCAGAGAGGGTTTTGTGACCATGGTGGGATCTGCACCATGTTGTAAATCTGAATGTGTGTTTTCTCTCTGAGACAAAGAAGTGCTGAGCACAGGAAATCTGCCCTTTCCCATCAAAGGATGGAAAAATCCTAATAAACTTTCTGAGGGAAGCCACAGCCCCTCCAAGTGCCAGCCTTGAACAAGGAACTGATGTTTTAATCAGCAGCAGCTCCTGCAAGAGAACTGCCAGGTTCTTTCCTGGCAGCGCAGAAGCAAAGGGGCACCACAAGCTCATTTCCCGTGGATACAACAAACTTTGGGAAATGCAGTGGCTCCCTTAAGAATTCCTTACAGGTGGTACCAGTCACCAGAGAGTCACCAGAGTCCCCAAGCCGTTTTGGAGGCCCGCAGAGGCGTTTCCAGCAGCCGGGTGTGGCTGTTATCAGAGCAGGAACAATACCCCGAGCTGACACCTCCTCTGTCGCCTTCCAGCAGGAAAGAGCCGCCAGTTTCCTCATTGCCACTGCCCGGGCAGCCCCGGGAAACTTCTGGGAACAGCCCAACAATGAACCGGGAGCCGCTGCCCTGGAACACGGAAGATTCCACACGAGCTCAGCAGCTCCTCAAACCAGCTCCAGAGAAAAGTGACCTTTGCTTTAATGCTAATGGAGTCACTGCTCTTGGCTCATTCCAGGGATAATAATAATAAATTAATAAAACCTCCTCAGCACAACAAAGGCCAGTGCTAAAGCAAACGAAACCCAAGCTGGGCCCATTCCACGGGTTCACATTCGCACCTTTGTTTCACCACACCTGGACACCACCAGGCTGAGCGGCCTCAACACCCCCTTCCCTCAATTCAAACACAGAAATAATCACCTTTTTTTGACCAAAATACCATTTTTCCCCCTGAATTCTTAACACATTCCAAGCAGCCACTGATTGCAGGGCTCTCCCCGTTTGCTGGGAGGTGACATAACATCGCTGGGTTTTTGTCTGAGCTCCTTCCCCTCTGGTGACAAGTGGCCCAGGTTGTCCCAGCCTCTCCCTCTGCCACAACAATGTTCTGCTGCCTTTTCACGAAGGCCGAGTGGATGCATCAATAAACAAGTGACATGTGTAAGGAAATTCATGCCAGCATTTCATGCCATCCACTGGGCACTTGAATTAGCAAAGTCGCAGCGGGCTCCGAGGGTTTTTCAGGATAATCCTTCCAAAAATGACTTTGCAAGAGCAAATGCAAACACCTCCCTCCTGTCTGAGCCCTCCAGAGGTGTTTCCAGGGATGGGGACGGCTCCACGGCCCTCTGCCGAGGTCACAGAGACCCAGCAGGATCCCCCCCCTCCCACTCCCACACTCCACCAGCTGCTGCAGCCTGGAGAGAACTGGGAGAAATTCTGTTTTCTTACTGCTGTTCCTCCTTCTCCTCCAAAAAATCCAACCAAATTTACAGCAAAAAAAAGCGCAGAATTTTAAATCTCAGAGGAGTCGTTCCAATTACCTTATCTAGATCTACATTCAGCCCTTTAACTGCTGATTACAAAGTATTTCTTAACTTTGTGTTTCAAAGAAAACCGATTGTTTTTACCTCATAGAACACACCCCAACCCACTTATCTTTACACCTGCCATCGATTTTGTTCACTAATATTTGTATTTCTGCTTGATAATCAGGGAAACTGGATATCCAGAGTGTTGTGCTTGCACTTAGCAGTGCCTGCAGCGAGGGGGAGGCTGATTCTAACGAATTAAATAACGAAGGCCAAAGGCACAGCGGGGAAGGACTTTCTGGAACAGCATCAAGCCACTGTCAAGTGTTAGTGACAAGTATCTTTTAGCAGGAACAGGCAGCTGGGGGAGTTCTGAGGGAGCTGCTGGAACAGAACCACAGCGTGACACTGGCAGGGAGGGAAGGACTCCAGGACGGGGACTGCAGCTTTCCTGTCCTGATGGATGGGAGGAACTGGACGCCCTGCCCTGACCTGGCTCGCTGTGACCTGAGCTCTGCCTACACCAACAGTTCCAGCCTGCTGGGGCACTGCCACCCCTCAGTGCCCTCAGAGCTGTGGGGAACTTAAACCCTCCCAGAAAGAAGAGGGAGAGCCCTACCCGACCTTGTTTCACGAGCAGGAGACTGAAAAAACCCCACCTCTGTCACATTGAAGTCATCAGTTGTTCTGACAGGACTCTTACTTCCGTGTGATTTTCAGTCATTCCCAGAAAAAGAAAGCAAGAGACTTTATTTAGTGTCTTAACTGCAAGAAACAGCAGTTAGGGATCCCTAAAAATTGGGATTTGTGCCAAGATTGTTCCTCTTGCAAGAGCTCCCTTTGGATTTGTCCCCAGCACACTGAACTGACTGACTGCTTCCAGTGTGTAATGAAGATGTGTGCAACAAAGGGAACTTCGGGTTGAGGGAGCAAAATCTGTGTTTTCGGGTCAAATGCTAAAGGCTGAGGCTTTCTCTGAAGGCACAAAATGCAGCTGAATTATCTTTGTTCACACTGGAGAATGTTTGGGACAGCAAATGTCACAGCGCTACCAAGAGAGCTCAATACAGAGAATGGAAACAATCCAGCTGAAATAAACACTTGGGAAACGTTATTTCTTTGTTTATTTAAGCAAACATAAAACTATCCATTGCAAATCTCATCAGGTTCGTGTCACTTTTGTTTCTATTATTAGGGTTTTTTTTACCTTTTACCGAGTCTTATCTCCCAGGTAGAATGATCACTTCCTTCTTTAAATAGTGTTAGAAAGCTTCAAAATAACAGCAAGAGCTTATTGGAATGGACACATGGAAACACAAGCTGAAGAACAATATATATATATATTTCACACTACATAGATGTAAACATATTGAACCAAAAGTGGGAGAAAACTTTCAGTTTTCCTCCTGGTTTTCCAGCGGGCAAGAGGCAGAATTTTAAGGAGACCTCTAAAGCATTTAGGAATGTGCAGTTTATTGGCTCAGGCTCAAGGAAAAAGGTTTTTTTTTCTCTTTTAGTTATTGTTGCAGTGTCCTAATTCCAACCTGGGAGGACACAGGGACCCCAGCATGGCATCAATGCTGTCCCCTCCCAGAGGAGTGAGAGGTCAATAAACACCTGTGTCCCTCAGATTTGGGGACCAGGAGTGGGGAGAGCAGCCGAGGGCTGTCACTGACCCAGTGTCCCGAGGGGAAATGGAACTCTGATCCCTTAAAGCCCAACACTGAGGGTTTGTAGGCTGAAAAGGCTCCAAACGGAGCTGTGGGGTTTGCAATTGTACCACAACAAGTTCTTTGTGACATTACTGTCAAAGGTCATATTAATGGGACGATTTAGTAAATACTGTTCACCTTTCAAACATCACCAGGAGCAGCTGAAGGGCCTTTTGCCTTAACCTCCCCCGTGCCAACTCCTGCGCTGGCACTTCCAGACACTGGGATTGAATCTGCAAACCCTCCCCAGGCACTCCCAGCACTGCCTGGAGCTCCCTGTGGAGCCAAAAGAAGCGGTACAAACCTCAGCCCCGCCCGGGGGAAGCTGCACAAGGGCTTTGTCCCGCACCCGGAGCTCACTCCCAGCCCCACCACACACAGGGACGCGCTGCTGACGCTCAATGGAAACAGCTGGGGATGGATGAGGCACGGTCAGATGAGAGATACCAAAATGTCAGACAGCCTACCGACTGTTGTTGCCATGAGATCCAACAGTCAACATCAGTCTGATAAGCTATCCGACAGGATGGTACAGCCATGGCACGGCACGACGCTGACACAACGGCTCCCCCAGCATCCTGCCCGCAGCCCTGCCTAACCCAGCCCCAGAGCAGCCTGAGGTAAGGCAGGCAGCAGCTCAGCCACCTCCTGAGAAGGCTCATTAGAGAGGCTAATTAATGAATTCTTGGTGCTTATGCCCCTAGGATAAAGATAAAAAGCGATGGTTCACAAGTGATCGGGCGAGGCAGGGACGGCAGCAGGGGGGATGGAGGCGCTCAGGAGGGAAAAGAGCCACTTTAAAATCAGTGCTGGTCTGTGCATCGGAGCTGGCACAATCTGATCAGAACAAAGCTGACGAGGTTAAAGGTTCTCTAAAGTTCTCTGCACCGTTTTGGGTAGACACAAAATCTGCTTTCAGCTGGAATCTGAACTCTTCTCCCCTCTCTCCTCCAGTGCCCACACTGGGGCAACACCTGAGCAGAATTTAGGATAACCAATCTCGTTCTCTGTTTAACCTATCTAAACAGTGACTGTGCTTCAAGCAAGGCATTGCCTTCCTCCTCCCTTTGCTAAGCAAGAAGTTCTGAAGAAAAAAGAACAAAAAACAAAACAAAAAAAGAACAAAGGGTTTGAGCACCATTAGTGCAGGAAGGATGAGCAAACATGCACAGAAGCATCCAAAAGTGAGAGAGGGAAAAGAAACAGCTTAAAAAGACCGACACAAGAAATTCTGGAATGATCATAAGATGACTTTATAAAGTTGTTTTTTTTTTTTATCTTAACTTCATTCTAAATATACAGAATAAAAAACGTTGGCTTCAGCATTTTGACATCAACCATCTCTGCTAACATCGTGGAGAGGGTGGCTTTTCCAGCGAGCAATGCAATGGGACACTGGGAATTCAGACAGAACAGCCTCACCATGAGGGACATGCAACACTTTGCACCCGACCTGTACTCGGTTATTTACATTATCATGGTCTTGAAACTTATGGAAAAAGCAAAGTCACCACCCTTCAAAAGAAAACGTTACCCTCAGGTCAGTCTGAACTTAAATCAGGAGATGGAGAGGATTAAATCATCAGGTTTTGGAAGTAATTTGTGTGGACAACGTTAGTGGCAAATTGCATTTAACATCCCACTGCCCATCCTGTAAAACACAACCCAGACTCATTTGCACCTTACCGTAACGTTTATAGGTTTGTCAATGAAACCGTTGCTCCAGTATCCAAATTACTTTCAAAATCAAACAAAAAAAAAAAACACTTGTTAAGAGTTGAAAATCGATGTTAAAACTTTTTTCCCCCCTTTTGAATAACGCTGTTTTTTAAACATTTGAAAAGATGTGTCATTTCTCGTGTCTGCCAAAACCCCATCCTGAGGGTTTTGTTTTTTTTTTTCCCATTTTTTTCCAAGCTCATTTGGTTTTTTCTTCCGAGTACATCTTCTGTTGCAGTCGCTTGGCATAGCTCTGGGCCATGGAGTTGATTATAGATAAGATAAAATAACAAACCATGGCAATCACCAATTTTTCAAATATCCAGGATAGCCAGTTTTCCCCCTGAAGAGACAAAACAGAAGGAGGAGGAGAAATGAAGATTAGTGGACAGGACAACGGAGAGCTCTGGGCGAGAGGGGAAAGCCTGACCGCGACTTTACTCTGCAATAACCGAATTAAAACCAGGAGCCAAGAGCGAGCTGACGGGATTCCTGCAGGTCCCTCTGCAAAACCCACTTCAGTCCCTTGGAAGACAATGCAGGAGGGGCTGCCAAACGCACTGGCGGGCAGATGACGAATCCCTGACCATCCCCAGTGCGCTCCCCAAGTGATTTATTATTCCCAGTATTGTTTGGGCTTCGCTAACAATTCGTGGAGTCCAGAATCAGCAGCCCCTGCCTGTCACTCCCTGTCACGTTCCTCGTGGAGAAAACAACCAGGTCATTGGTTAACAATGTGGGGTTTTTTCCCCTAAATTGACTTTTCTGGGTTATCTCCCCATTTGGTGTCCCGGGAAGTTCCGGCGCCACTCGCGGCGTTTTGCTGGGAATTCTCCGGTCGTGGGTTTTGTCAAAGGAGGGCAGCAATGCTCTGCTCACAGCCCCTGCCCAGAAATCAGTGCACATTTCCTCACTCCGGCTCTTTTGTGGTAGGAACCGGGCAAAGGGACTTTTCCAACAGCTGCACGTGAAATGTGAGTTGGATTCAGGGGTTTTCTCTCAAAACGCCTCGGCAGCCTAAAGAATTTTATACCAAAGCTGCTCTGTCCCACTGAAAATACAGGGTAAGTTTTAAAAAATACTTTTTAAAGACTTTTTTTTCTGTATCAAAGGATACTTCTGCCCCTTGTACCTGCTCCAGATGCTGTTAATTTCTTTTTCTTTCAAAGAGTAAAGGCTTAGGGATTTTATTTCTCTTACTGTCCACTGAGCCATAGATCCCACCGGCTTCTGAAGCATCGCTGCTGCCCAGTCTGTTACTATTTCACATGGAAAGGCAAATCTTTTCTCCTTAAATTGAACTTTCCAAAGAGGCAGCTCATGCGGAGGCAGGACAAGCCACCGGTTTTGATTTGTACTTTCATTTATCCTCTAAAGGATTTAACTCCAGAAGCACACCATTAATATTTTTAATTCCCAGGTTGCTTTTCAGATGAGATTTTTCTCTATTCCCTGGGTCGGTGCAGATCTTTGAAAAGCAGAACGGGGAGTTGTGTTTGTAAAAAGTACAAGTCTAAGACAGGCAGGGGACAGAAAAGTGAGCCAAGGAGGGAGGGAGGCACAGAGGGTCTTACCTGTGGCACAGCACCGTCGGATTTGTGGTGAAGTTTTATCCTCTGAGCTTCCAAATATTCTTGAAATGGCTTCTGAAGAGAAGGACCTATACTCGGAATAGCACTGATGGAAAGTTCATCCCAGAGAACAAGACAAAATAGGGGAGAAAAAAAAAAAAAAAACAAAAAGCATTTTTTTTTTTTTTTAAACTTACCACTTTACCTAATCAGAACAAAGTTCAGGCTGAGCCCACAGCTCAGCAGGGAACTCGAAGCTACTCGAGAAAACAGAAATAAACCACATTTCATCTTTTGATCTGATACTCCGGGAGGAATGCATTTCCCCAGATCCTCAAAAAGCGCTTCAAAAGAAAAAAAAATATTTCTGAGCAAGCTGGGAAGAGAGGAGGGAGCCGGAGCATTTCCTGGGAGGCAGCAGCGCCGAGAACCCAATGAATGACTTCGGAGAAGTCCCACATTTATCAGCGGCAGTTCCTGTAAGAACTGGTTTGAACCGATTAATGAGGAAATGACTGGGGCTTGTGTCATCCCTCGGTTAAAAAAGAAACTGCCCAAGCCTCGCCCCCTCTCCCGCACGGAGCCGGCCCCTCTGCCCGGCCAAGTCCTTTTTAGGACAATCCGTGCGTCATCCCTTCCCAAAAAGAATGCGGGAGCGATCCTGGAGCGCCTCCCCCGAGCCGGGATTAACAAAGGAACAAAGGAGCGGCCCCGAGCCCCACAGAGC
>VXBN01012627.1:17802-57703 GCA_013397395.1 Sinosuthora webbiana
GAGCCCTGAGCCCTGAGCCCCACAGAGCCCCGAGCCCCATAGAGCCCCAAGCCCTGAGCCCCACAGAGCCCAGCAACATCTCCGTCCTACAGCTGGAAAACTTGGGAACGGGGCCCTCAGCAGCTTCTCCTGAAAGCCTGCTCAGCAGAGACACAAAACCCTGTCAGGAATGTCACAACCCTTCAAAACGTCCCCAAATTCAAATATAAATTCTAAATGATTCAGCAGCAGCCCCCTGGCCCGAGGTGTGTGGGGAGAACATTCCCGAAGTTGGATCCACCCTGTCCTAAATCCTCACTACTCCACTTGAATTGCAAAGAAAGGGAGAATTTTGTTTAATTTTGAAGAAATCACTGTGTTCTTCCACATTATAAAACATCCCCAAATCCAAATATAAATTCTAAATGTTCAGCAGCAGCCCCAGAGCCTGAGCTGTGTGGGGAGAACATTCCCAAAGCTGAATCCACCTCGTCCTAACTCATTACTCCACTGGAATTGCAAAGAGAAGGCAGATTCTGGTTTTTGTTTCATTTTAAAGAAATCACTGTGGTCTTCTATATTAAAAAAAATTCACCCAAAAGTTAATAATTTGGATTTATTAAATCCACAACTCCTGCTGCTGCTCCAGGGAGGGTTCAGCAGAACCCTCCAGAGCCAAGCTACACCAGGTGTACACCAAGGAGTGGGACAATCGTCCTCTCTCCCAGTGGCTCCCACCATTCCCCTCCTGCTCCGACACCAAACTCCCTCTTCCAGGCCCGGAGCCCGATTAAAAAAATAACAGCTTTCTAATTTTAGGGATTTCTGAAAAGCACGAAACAAAGTGTCTCATTCTCCTCCAGTAAATCTATTTATTTCCCTCATGGCCAGGGGCAAAGGAGGTTTGCTGAACCCATTTCCCAGCAAAAGGTCGCTTCCCCCGTGATTCACCGCCGGGTGAGGAAACTCTGTGCCCGGGCTGGTAAAAATTCTGGGAAAGAAAAAAAAAAACCCAACAAAACAACCTGTGGAGCCCAAAGCACGTCCCTTTATCCATTTTACACAAGGTCTGTGTCAACGTTCCCAAGCATTCCCGGTGTTCCAGGGGTGTCTCAGCACTGACTGTTCCCGGGAAAGGCTCTCCCAGGGCCCGCGGGACGAGTCACGCTCCGACACATCTCGGGGAATTTCTGAGGTTTCTTTTCTTTCTCAAACAATTCTTGGGAGCCCTGAAGAGCGACTGCGAGGTAATGGTTTACTTTTGAACTTCTGCACGATGATGAAATGAGGAATATTTAAATGATGAGGGGGGTCAATGATTAACAGAATGACTCCGTTCCTCACTGAGAGCTGAACTCCGTCAAGCCCCGAATTGGGTTAAACACAGAACAAAGACATGAAAAACCCAAGTTCAGAGCCTTGAGGAGCTCCTGGTGCATCTAAACAATATTTCAAAAATTTTTCTCGCTAAATAATTCACTTTTTGTTTCCTTTTCTGGTCATGACTATTAGTTAAGTGCACAAAATTAATTTTATCAAAGCAATTTCGAGGTCCTAAATGAAGGACCTCAGATCCTATTTTTTTGTACATGTGTAAAAGCTTTAATTCTGAAAAAAAACGTGCACAGATTTAAATAAGGAGTTAAAAAAAGCAGAAAAACCTAGAAAATCAGGAATCCACATGAAATTCTTGAAATCCCTTCTCGGCAGCACAGTCTTAGTTACTGGTGCTTTTCTGGACAACATTAAATCATTTAATCAGCCAGTTATGTGCCACCTGATATCCAAAGGCATAATCTTAAATCTAAAAAAAAAATCTTTAAAATGATTTAATGTAATTAGAGTTCAGTGAGTTCTGTGTCCCTGCAAACCTCAGAGCTCCCTCGGTGCCGATCCCAGGAGGAGGAAAATCGGGATGAATTTTGTGGGATCAGGGTGGGACCAAATTTACATCACAATTCCTGCACTCAGCACCTCCAAAAACCCGCGAATTTCACAGGGCTGGAGAAAGGAGATGCTGGAAGATAACCCCGGAGTGATCCAAACCCAATTCCCTGCGGGTTCCTCCGGGGATCAAACCCACTGTCTCTGAAATCAAGAATATGGAGGGGAAATCCTGATTCGGGAGTTGTTTAAGAAACCCTTAATGTTAAATATTAAATTTCCGTTGGGATTCATTCCGATTCTCTGCTGAATTTTAATGTTTTACAGGGAACTGAAACTGAGAACAAGCTCCCCAAAACTTCAGTGGCCTTTGGTGATCCTAAATTCACTCAAATCGTAACATTTCAGTCAAAACCATGATTTCCATTCTAACACTACAACAGAAAAAGCCATTAAAAATTTGGACTCACTGAAAAAAACACTCTTGGTGCCTGTTTTCAGAACAATTACCTGCCATTTGTAATTAAACAGATGCACTTTATTATTTTTTTTTTAAACTCAGAGCTACAATTTCTATCTGAAAGACAAATTCTAAAGCTCTTTTCCCAATAAATAGAACAAAACTCCCCATCTGTTTGAAGCACCACATGACAGAGATTCAGCAAAGTTGCTCGAGGATTATTTAAAAAAATACACCACGACCCTGCAGAGTCTGACTCCAAAAACTTCCCAGTGCAGTTACAGCAAACCTGAGTTTAAATGCATTAATTTGCTTTTCCAAGAACAACTGTCAACATTTGCACCTCAAATGCCTTTAAATGGTTTTTAACCAAGCTTTAAATCTTTTTAACAGAATCTGTGGAAGTACAGGAAGATTTTTACCAAAGGCACCAGGATGAAGCACCAAACCCAGAGGAGAAAAAACTGTATTTCCCTGGGCCAGCTTACAAAAAGTAAAAGTTTTCTGATATTCCAGTCATCTGCATTTTACTATTATTAAAATACTTATTTATAACTATTTAATAATGATATTTTGACTTCTGAAAGGCATAATTTCATCTTACAAAGTCTTTAGGAGCATGGGTTGCTCTTGAGTGAGTGAAATCTCTCAGCCAGTGCTTTGAGAGGTCGGGAACACTCAGGGAATTAATTCCAATTCTGTTAAATCCTGAATTACAGGTCCCTAGCAAATGCTGCCCCTCAGGGTCATTGCACCAATATCTCACAAAAAATCTGTCACACCGTAAGTTAGGAAATAAAATTCCCATTTTGTCAAAGCACACTTGGATATTTGTTCACTTTTCCAGAGAGGAATGTTAGGATTCACAAGTGTTTTTCAAAACAAAAAGAAGCTGCTGCTGTAGGCTCAGATTTTGGGAACAAACCGGTGATTTTTCATGAATGAAAATCTGGAAGTTTATGGAAGTTTCCCATTTGTTAGAGGCCTCGAACACCAAGTGATGCTGAAGCAGCTGATGGATAACCCTGAGCTGTTCCTAAACTGATCCTGATGGAATTAAAAATGTCAATGAGAACCTCGGTGCAGCCAGCCCTGAGCCCTGGGAACAACGGGGATCCATCCCCAGCGGGATGCTCAGCAAACTGGGAGCACTGGTGGGCTCACAAACACGGGAGTTTGTTTAATTTCATTTAATTTTATCCCACAAATCCTAACCTGGAGGGAAAGCAGAGCCCCGTGGGGGAACAGGAGGTGCAAACACAAGGCTGGACACACCTGGGGAAGGTGATGCAATATTGAGTCACGGCCCCACTGGATGGATAATCCCTCCAATACCCACTGCCCTCAGCCTGGAAAATCCCTTTTCCCTCACATTCCACACGCTGGGGGCAAACAGCAGCAGGTTTTGGGGCTGAGACAGCCAGAGGAAAAAACAGGGAAATGCTTTTTTGGGAAATGGCAGCACAATTCGGAATGGGGACAGCAGGGAAGAGCTCTGACACAGGAGCAGCAAAAATCCCTGTGGGTTTGTCACTGCCCAAGGCCAGGGATTATCTCCTGCTGCAGAGGAGGGAGGGAATGGCACTGAAGGATCCCACAAAGAAAGGGAACGTGCTGGGATGGGCTCCTCCCTGCCAGGACCTTCAGCTCTTTTTAAATCATTGCTTTCAATGGGACTGCTGACAGCCTGGCCAGAGGGGGAAGGCAAAGGCTTTCCCCTTCCCAACATTTCTGGAAAACGTCATCAAACCATCCCCACCAACACCGATTGTATGAGATCCCCGTTTATCCATCCCCCTGGGAGAACACAACAAAAACCCATCCTGCAGCTCCAGAGCAATCAAACATTCAGGAGCAGGCACGGAATTTGGGTGTTTTACTTTTTTAGGGTATTTTAGCCACCCCTCCCTCACAAGTTTCACTCCAGCACGTTGGTATCGACTTCTGTGGAAGTCAGGTATTTAAAAAAAACCATTGAAAAACAGATTCCAGTGGAAATATATATTTTTTTAACGCCGCTGGTCAATTAATAAAGCTGATTCATTTGCATAACGTGTCCCTTGTCTCAACAGGGCACCTTTTCTTCCTGTGAGCCCTCTGAGCCTTCAATGGTTAATTTTTTTCCAGACAGTGATCTAAACTGGCTCAACGGTTAGTATTTTAATGAGCTGTCATTTCCTGTGCTGATAAAGATTCTCACAGTATTTAAACCATCCATTTCCCCGAGGCTCCACCACCACCAGCACGACCCTGCAGTGACTCAGAGGGGCTCAGCCTGGGCCTGACTCAGCCCCGGGAGCTGGGGCTGCCCAAAACCTGGGCTAGGCTTAGGGAAACCTGGGGCTGGGGCTGCCCAAGACCTGGGCTAGGCTTAGGGAAACCTGGGGCTGGGGCTGCCCAGCGCCGGGGCTAGGCGTAGGGGGACCTGGGGCTGCCCAAAACCTGGGCTAGGCTTAGGGAAACCTGGGGCTGGGGCTGCCCAAAACCTGGGCTAGGCTTAGGGAAACCTGGGGCTGCCCAAAACCTGGGCTAGGCTTAGGGAAACCTGGGGCTGCCCAAAATCTGAATCCTGGGAGCTGGGGCTACCCAAAACCTGGATTAAGTTTAGGGAAGTCTGGGGCTGCTCAAAACGTAAATCCTGGGAGTTGAGATGTCCCAAAACCTGAATCCTGGGAGCTGAGACATCCCAAACCCTGAATCCTGGGAGCTGAGACATCCCAAACCCTGAATCCTGGGGCTTCCCAAAGCTGGACCCAGCTCCCTTTCCAGCCAAGCCAGAGCCCCCAGCTCCCACCACCACCCCCAGCCTCAGCACAGCTGTTTTTTCTGGGCCCAGAGCTCTGAAGCTGTAGAAAATAAATCTGCTTTATGGTCAGGATGAACAGGAGGGTTTGGGGGTTAAAAGGCTCCTTGGCAGCTCCATTTGCTTTATGAGATGAGGAGAGGAAAGGTCCTGGTGGAGGCTACAGAGCTGAAATGGGCCCAGGTGTGACGTGGCTTCCACCTGAGCCACACTCCAATGGCCAGGAGGCCCAGGAGGCTGCAGGGCTTTTCTCCCTTGGGACATTCTGTTATGGTCAATCAGAGCTTTCCAAATCAGCAATTGCAACATCTCTGACCTGCCCGTCCTCAGCTCTGCTCACTGCTGCTCTCTGGAACAAAACTTCTTGCTTTTTGAAGATTCCTTTTTTTTAAAAAAATCCCCTCAATTTAGGGAAAAAGCCCTTGCTTATTCAGAGTTAAATCCTTCAAGCCTTTTGCAAATAAACTCTCCTAATTCTGTTGTGATCCACTGGAAAGCTTTCAACGCCAAAGCTCCTCAAATTTCAGCCACATGTGTGTCCCTTTCAGGGCACTGAGGCCATTTTTGTGTTGTGCTCAGGACACACCCCCCAGGTGTCTGATGTACCTGTGGCAGGGAGGTTGGTGAGTTTTGAACCAACAGTGGCAGGGGGATTGGCTCATCCTTCCAAAATTCCTGCCAGGAGGTTGTGGAGCCACTCTCTTCCCACCCCAGGACAAGATTTCTGGTTGTCCCTTCATCACTCCCTGCCTTGTGTTCTAAAGAAATAAAACCTCAACCTGGACTGTAAATTATTTTTGACTTAAAAAAAACCACCCCCCAACAATCTTTAAGCAAACTTTCCAGTTACCTCAAGTCCCCATGATCTCATTTGTGCTTTTTTGGTGAAAGGAACACCACGCTCCCTTTACCAGCATCAACTGAGATTAAGTTGTAAGCAAAGAATTATGGCACCGAGAAAAAGCAGCAAACTGGTTTGTCCAGGCAACACTTCCAGTCCCTGTGACCAAAAAAACTGCTTTTCTTTTCAGCTGTGCAACCACTCACACTGCCCTGCAGAGCTGGGAAGGGTGGAAAGCTGTCCCACAAAAACCACTGGGGTCAGGGCACTGCAGGAGCACTGACATTTTTGGGTGGATTTCGCAGTTTGTTGGATTCTCAGAGGTAACACCCACGAGAAGGGGCTTAAAAATCAAAGCAGCAAAATCTCACTGGCTTCTGTTTTAACTGCACGTCAGTTTATTCACTGAATTAACTGAATAATAACTGAATTAACTAATCATTAAGTGAAGAGATGAGTCTTTAAGGAGTAACGTGGCTGCCTCATCCCTGAAGTGTCCCTGGCCAGGGCTGGGAGCAGCCTGGGACAGAGGGAGGTGTGGGATGGGGCTGGATGAGCTTTAGGATCCCTCCCAACCCCAGCCATTCTGGGATTCTGATTTTCAGACAGGAATCCACTGCTTTTGCTGCAGGATCCACCCCTGAACCCCAGCACCTCTTGCAGGAACAATCCCAGACACTCCAGCCCAGTTCATCACTAACCACAGCCAGAGGGAATCTGTGCAGGGTGGGATTTCTCCTACAAAAATGTACATTTTTTAAGATTTCTTTCTAACCATTTCCCACCAGAATGGATGGCCACAGCTTAGTTGATGCTGTGTGCTTTGAGAACTACTTCTTCAGGAGTTTTCTGGGAATTCTTAATCCACATTTAAAACTGCCACCTCCCAGAAAACATCATCCTGCTCTGAAGCACGGTGTGACTTCACAAACAGCCCTGCAGCTGGAGGTGAGAAACAGGAATGGAAAGACTGAGGAGCCAAAACCCCCCACAGCACACACAGGAATGAAATACCTGAATAGAATCAGCAATAAATTCTTGCTGAAGTGATGGAATACAGAACTGCAGAGCATCTTCCCTCACCAAAGCTCAGGGAGAGCAGGATCCTCTCCCAGCACTGAGGCACCAACAAAACTGAACAGCTCAGAGCAGGAACTGCTGGGATTTGGTAATTCCCAGCCCCTCTGGAAATCCTCCTCAGCTTGGATTTCCACCTCACACCGACCCCACTGCTCCAACCCACTTATCTCTCTCACTCCCTGCAAGGTTTGCTGCCACCACTCACCCTCTGTCCCGTTTTTGTTCTGCAGCTCCCACCAAAAAAATCCTACAAGAATTTAAAGTTTTCTGCAAACAGCTTCTTAATTTCCTGCCATGTTTTCTTTTCCCTTTCCTTTTTTAATTTAACGAATAGAAAGAAGTATTTTATGATCTGTCTGTAATGCAGACCTAGACAAAACTGTAAAATCCAATTAACTGATATTAAGGCAGCCTGGTTATGGCTCAGTGAGGGACCCAGCAGCATCCAGTGACAAGGTCTGCACATGAATCAGTGCTGCTTTTTGACTAAAAATCACAAAATTGTCACGAAAACCTGCCTGGCTTATAAAATCAGATATTCTCAGACTCCATCTCACAACTTAATCTTCTGTCTAGGTTCCATTTATCCTGGATATCAGCGTGCCCATTATTTTCAGCTATTGTGCTCGGATATTTCCTATTGTTTAAGAGCAACAGCCCAGACAAAGAAAAGTCTAGAAGTCATTGTGGTGGATAGGATTTGATGAAAATAAAGTTGCTGACCATTAAACAGAGCTCTGTTTTAATTCAATAACTGGGCTTTTAGGGCAAGGTATTGTTTAACATGTTTGAGGCTCCCCTCGAACAGAAATTGATGAGGTAATGCTGGAGACAGCTTGAGAAAAGTCAAGGATACCGGGACATTCCAAAAATCTCACTGTCTCCCAGGAACATTTTTTCACTCTGACATCAACCCTCCAATAAAACCCGAACCCAGCAGAGCTCCTGTGAGTGCATTCGAAGCAATTCAACGCAAAAAATTATCTCCAAGACAGATGAAGTAGGAAAAATCTACTGGGTTTGGCTCAAAGCATCCACAGGAGAGTAAATCCTTGGGAATGTACCTGAGCTTGGGGCAGATCAAACTGTCTGCAGTGATGGATGCTGAGAAAAAACTCAGGATGCTTAAAAGAAACCACATTTTTCTCTCTCTCTCCCTCTCTTTTTTTTCTTAAAATAATGTCCACAGCAAGAAATTAATTTTGAGTTTTGGTACAGAGCAGAAGATCAGGAATAATAAAGGCAGGATTTGTTTCATCTGTGAAATGCCCTGCAAGGTTCTTCTGACACCCCTTTTCTCTGTACAGAGCATCACTGCTGGGAGTTCTGTTTTAAAAGGAATTATTTCCAGACATTCCTCCCCTGAAACTTTTCTTGAGCAGTGTGGCTTTTATGTGAAAATAGTTATTACACTTTGGGCAGCCAAATATCCATTTGCCCCAGAGAAGAAAACCTTGGAAAAGCAGGAACGCCTTAGAATTTATTTTATGGAATTAAATTTTAGTTTAAAAAAAACCACAAAGCAAACCTTCTCAAAATCAGGACACTTTATCCATTTCTGCCAGATTTAACAGAACGGGGCTCAAGCTCCACACACCAAATTTCTCATTCTGATGTTTTATGAGTGATTTGATGTTGTAAATGTATCAGGTACTTCCAGTTAAGGAGGATGTCTATTGTCAAGCTGGAACACTGCATAAAACCTCAGGGGTTTAATATGGAATCCCAGAATTCTATGATTTTTTTTTTTCTATAAATATAATTTCCTATGAACATTCTCATTTTTTTTTTCTGCCACAGGATCCCACCACCCCACTGCAGAAAACCCTGGGCAAACCTGCCGTGTGCAGCTCTAAATGCAGGGACCTGGGAGGGGAAGAGCTCAATCTCGCTTTGGGGTGAAGGTTCAGCTCTGATCCCACAGCCCTGAGCCTCAGGGCCAGCAAAACCCTCCAAGGACTGGGGGAAGGAGCTGCACAGTGACACCTAAACCCCGTGTGGGGGGCAAAGCCTGGAACAAAGCACAACCTCAGCACGACCTGAGCTGCCTCCTCCAGTATTTTTCCACTCGATGGGCGCAGGTATTAATTACTGAGCTGGGGAATTACTCACCCGATGAGGGCCACCATCTGCTCCACGATGTGTTTGCTGAAGGTGATGATAACGAAGAGTTTCTGTGGGAGGGAAAAGAGCAGTCACAGAAAGGCCAGGGGAAGCACCGAGGGGGACACTTCGTGTTCCCACCTGGCTTTCCCTCCTCTCCTCTTTATATTTTAACGTTTTCCTCATAAAGAGGGAAAAAAAAAAAAAAAAGCTGCTCGTTTTCTGCCTCTGTTCTCTCAGAGTTTGCATTTCTTGCCGTGTTTTTGCAGCCTGGTGCTGCCCATCCTCATCCTCCCCAAACTCCCAGTCCCAGCAGCTCAAGGTCACTTGACTCCGTCAACAATGTTTGAATGGAAAAAGCAGCCAGGGAAATTCACAGCCCCTCGCACAAAGTGGCCTTCCAGATCACACTGGGGGAAAACAACGTGGTGTAGTCCCCTGGTTCAGGCAGAAACAACGAAAAAATACTCAGTGAAGGACAAAGAAAGAGCCTCTGGGCACCTGTGAGACTGTGATCAAGCAGAATAATCACAGACCCTAATAATCACAGCCCTAACCCAAAATGCATCCAAAAACTCTTCATAAAAACAACTTATCAGAGTAATATTAAATATGAAAATCTGACCTAGCAGGTTTTGCCCCTAAATAAAAACCAAACCTGTACCCATGAAGCTATAATTCCAAGTATAATATTTAATCATATTAACAGCCATTAAACTTATTAAAAGGCTTATTAAACTTCAAATACAATTTGAACCATACAAGAAAAAAGTCCACGATTCATCTGTTATAATTTTACAAAACAGAAAAACTCTTCATTTCCTACTAACTGCAAAATCACCAACACCAGTTGTTGTTCTTATGCAAATCAGGGTGAAGAAATGAAATTAAATTGACATAATTTTAGTCAGGAGGTCATATAACAGGAGTCCCTGCACCAGTCACTCACTTCCTGTCTGAACATTGCATTAAAAACCTTTTCCATGACTCTCACATTTCCTAAATTCCAAGTGCAGCCAGATCACTCCAAAAAATCAAGGCTATTGCACAAGGGTGTGCTTGAAAAAGAGAATTCTAAAAGCTGAGCCTATTACAAAATCAGATGATTTACCAACTGTACAAGGCACTGGGAAATGTTTTTTCACTTACACGGGATCTGAGTGTGGAGCACCATAAATTACACAGCAAACACTGTGGTGGCTGAACAAGGCAATTAAAATAATGAAAGGAATATTGATCTAATATTATTTCACTTTTCTGTGCTGCCAGAAGATATTTTAGCCACACACTGGATTTAAAAGCAGAAGAAAAATTCAGATAAATACAAAAACGAGTGCGGAGAAAAGAAAGGGAAGAATTTCCAAATCTGTTTATTGTTTTCTGTTTAAGCAAACTGGGCAAAACAAAACAACCACGGGAAGAAAAAAAAAAGCTGGTGTTTAGGGCAAAATAAAGATTTTAAAGCAGCTTGATGAGGCTGTGACACGAATCATTTTGTGCTAAAAGCTTCTGCTATTTTGGTGGGAGTCACAGCCGAGATTTCCAAACAACAGAGGCGCAAGGCGCTGCAAAAACCCAAACTCAGCTGAAAACATCCCAAACGCGGCGACGTAGCTCATGCTACAGCCCTGACCACACCAGAAAACCCTCCAGGGAATCCAAACTTCATCCCTCCTTGGACCAGGGTGACGCATTTACAAGCAAGAACTCCGCGTTTTGTGAAAACAACTGGATTGTCAGACTCAGCACATCTGGCACGGCCCCGGAGCGAGCAGGAAAAACCCAGACCCAGGCCCTTCCCAAACCACCTGGGACACCCCAAAAAAATCGCTGCCCCGGCCCCAAAAACTGCGGCAAACCCGTCCAGACCGGGCTGGCCCGGCCCCCGCAGGGCTCGGTGGGGTTTTCTCAGCCGGCTCAAAAAGGGCATCGCAAAGTGCAAACGAGTGTTTGTCACCAAAATGTGAGTTCACCGCCAGTGGCAGGCTGGTGAAGGCCACAGGTAAATGCCTTGGCTAACCACCAATTTCCTGAGCGGGCCAGCAGCTATAAATTACTCACTGGCCTCAGTGTGGAGGAGCCCAGCAGCTCCTGCATTGTAAATCCCTCGCACCAAATTAATTTCCACGACTTCGGGTCGGGCGAGGAGAACTCCAGGATTCATTCCCCCAAGGAAGCCAGTGGAGCAGGGCAGGGGAAAGAAGGAAAGGTTCGAGCCCCGAGGGAGGGGCAGCACTTGCCTGGATGTGCATTTTAATCACGGCTTTTCCAATCAAGGTGGCACCGAAGAAGGTCCAGAAGGGAACCAGAAAGTGGCCGCAGGTTATCCCAGCCAGGTCAAACAGGGGGTTTGGGATCTGTGGAGTGCAAGGGAAAAGAGGTTCAGGAATTGCAGCACACACTGGATGGACAGGAACACGGCAGACTCTGAGATTGTGAAAAATGAGCAGTTTCCCCTTCTCCAGCTTGATCCTAAACTCTTGTGTTTTATTAATTACAAGTATGTCGATGTCGCACCACATAACTTAAAGTCTCTGGGATTCAGCTAGACAACGTCCCAGACAATTCCATTCTCATGGTCCCTCCTTACCCCTGCATCCTGAAAAAAAAAGCTGGTGAAAAGTTTTCCATGTGAATGCACAGAAACCACAGCAAAGCCATTTTGGGTGATTTATCAAATTTTCTCTCTGACAAGCACATCACTCGTGGAAGTCAGAGTTTCAACTGATCCCCAGTGATTTCCAGCTGAGAAACTACATTAAAAACTGGCATTTGCAGTCATATGTCTCCAGTTTAAAAAGCACTGATTAGATTTTATTAAGCATATGCATTTCATTTAAAATTAAAAGAATTTCTTTTTATTATTATTATTAAACTGCTGGCCTGACTTTTTGGTATTGTGATAGTATCTGTAAAATATTTTTTGAAACGAAACCAAGGAAGGATCTGAATTCCAAGCTTTCCCTCTCAGCCTGGGGCACAGGGGCAGTGTGTGAGCAGGGCCAGGGTGGCACTGGGGTGACAAACTGTTCTGTGACTTCAGGAAAGAAATGAAGAGTGCAGACTGGGAAGGAATAAAGGACCCTCTGCCACCAGTCTGTGAGAAAGGGCTGGACTGGACGGCTGGGAGGGCAGCAATTCAGATTTATGAGCAGCCAGCAGAGCACCTGCAGGGGAAGAAATGTGAGCTGGGCTGTAACCACGGCCCGGAACGGTGCCTGAGCTGCTCCCTGCCCAGCTGGGCCAGCTGCCCTGGGAGCAGGAGCTGGTCAATCATTGACTCCACGTTCTGCCCCTGGCAGCCAAGGCTGCTCCAGGCTCCTCTTGGCTGGCTGCTCTGGGGGTTTCTTCTCAGTTCACAAGTTTTAATCCCTGCAGCCAGTTTGGGGCAGGGGTGCTGTGGGTGCACACCACGGGCAGAAGTCACTCAGTACATCCCCAGGAGGGTGTCTGAGCAGCCAGCAAGGATTTCTTTGTGCTTGGTACTGAAAGTTGCCCCAAAAAAGCTCCCAAAGACAAGAGGGCGAATTCTCACAAGTCACAGTGAGGAACTTCGGGGCTGATCCTTGCTTTGTTCTTTCCCCAGAGCTGCCTTTATATAGAAATAAACTGCAGACAATCCTGACTTCCTTACTGCCACTAAACAACATGACAGTCAGTTGACTTCACTGGATGAACTTGCAGAATTTTAATTGCCATTTGATGGTGTTTTCATGCAGCATTCAGAAGCCACCACTTGAGAGACAAGGACCCACAGCTGGGACGGTCATTTGCCACTTCACCAGCGAGTTCTGCACTCATGAAAAACACATCAAACAAAACTCTTGCCTAAAATCCAGAAGGAAGATCCCAGTTACAAGGGAGGCAAGCAGGGGAGACCCCTGGTAGAGCAGAGAGAAACCTCGAGTCAAAGCCCCTGGGAGCACACGTGGGGGGCCGCTGTCCTTCCTCTTCCTCAGCCAGAGGTGCCACACAAAGGGACAGCTCTGCATTCCCGCTTTTCCAACGCCTCTGGAACCTTCCACCTCTCCCTCTCTCCTGCAGCAGTTGTGTGAGCACAATTTACAAACCCCCAGGTGTGCCCTGGTGCATCCCCATCCCTCCCCCAGGCCAGCTGCAGCCCAGGGCCCCGGCAAGGCAGCAGAAGTGGGGGAGAAGTCAAGCAAATGTTTAAATATTACTAAGCAGGAACTGCGGGGTGTTTACAGGCACCTCTGGTGTTTACCAACTCCTTCCTCCCACCCTCCATTCCTCCACCATGCCCAGTCACTCCTCCCTGCCACCTCTGAGCCGTGCTGGTGACAAATACAGGGAAGAGCTGGGGCAGGGACGTGTCCCAGGCCTGAGTCACAGCCTGGGAGGATTTAAGGAGCAGCTTTTAGGCCACGACTTCACTCCAAACATTTCAAAGGATTTAGTGGGCAGGAGCTTTATGGCAGCAGCTCTGATCAGATTAATTCTAACACAGGTTACCCAGGTTTGAGCAAGCAGTTGGCTGTGCCATCTGTACAGTTCAGGAAACCAAGAGATGCTGGGCCAGCGTGGGGTGAAAGCCTCAGCAGCTGGGTGATGTTGTGGTCATTGCAGAAAAATGGGACTGGGGAGGGTCCCACACTTCCCCCCTTCCCTGCAGTCACATCCCACAGATTTGTGTGTGGGATGAGGAACAGGCACACCATTCCTACCAGTTCCAGAGAGAGATTTAAACCTCCAATACGTATTTTTTTTTAAATTCTGAAAGAAGAGCATTATCCTACTCAAAAACTGAAATAGCATCGCTGGAGATGCTCCTTTCACCTCCTGATTAAAAAAGCCACGAGCAGTTTGTAGCACACAACTGAAATTTGCTTCTTTTTTTTGCCCTCTCTGGTTCCTAAAGACCCAAAAAGCAGATTTGGGAGGATTGGAAGGGATGGACACCCTAACTAGGATTCCTGCAGGTGGTTTTTCCACTCTCCAATCCATGCACACCTCAAATACAGAACATCAAATACACCAACACCTAAAGAAACCATAACACAACTCCTTCCCCCTGAGCACCACAGAGATCACAGAAATTCAAACAAAAAAAGAATTCCATGGCAAGACACCCCAGCTGCAGTTTGTGCCCACAAATCCCTCTGCTTTGGGAAAAACTCACCGAGGCACAGGCCAGGATCCCAAAGAAGCCAACCTTCTGCACCAGGTTCTGCACGGCCAGTTTAGCCCGGGAAGCAAAGTCCTGCAAACAGGAAAATAAAGTTATTCACGAGGAAAAACCCCACCTGAACAGAGCTCAGAACCTGTGTGATTTCCAGGTTTCCTAACGAGGAACTGGGAGGAATTTTAAACCAGAAAGGCCAGTGTGAAACTCTGAGTTTAGAGGGACAATTGGGGTGGAAATGTGAGCACCCACATGGCCCCAAAATTGTTTTTCCAAACCCTGAGAACGGCACCGAGCTCCCACTGCTATGGAAACAGGTTTTCCAGTATTTATTTCTCCATATCTTTGGAATGCCAGTGCTGCTTATACCTTATTCCTTAAACAGGCAGAGGGAATTAATTCCTTCAATGCCATTTCCAGTGGTAAAAAAGGAACTTTCTGAGAACAGGAAGAGCACAATAATCCCATTATATCCTTAGATCTGCCCTCCCAAACCCAGGATCTCAATGAAAATTGCCAATTCCAGGCACTGCCTACAACAGACTCGTAAAAATCATTAAAATCCAGAAAGTTGAGCCTAAATTACTTTAAAAAGCAGGGAAGGTGCAGCCCCTGTGGCTGGAGCTGCTCTGTACAAAGCTGCCTCCTTTTATTCTGTGATCAGTCCTTACTCCTGAGGCTCAAAAATCTGCCAAAACACGCAGGGAACCCCCTCAAAAGCAAAAATAAAGGTTCTCACAAGCACTTTCTTTGAATGTGAGAAGGGAATTTACAGGAGATAAAATTCTTTGGAAGCAAAACTGTCCAGAAAAGTAAAAGCAAGGTCAGTGCTCCCTGCTCAGGCTTGGCCACAACAGCTCCAGAAAACAGGGAAACCTTGGGAATAGCAAGCATTAAAAAATAATTATCCATTCCTTTTTGGAAAACCTACAAATAAGCAATACAGTTCTGATTTTCCAGGAGCAATGCAAGAAATTACACAAGGAAATGACTTTAATCAATAATTAATGAGATTCTAAATCCCACCCTTTGCCATTGAATTGCAGAATTTAGAATATCATTAATGATTGATTAAAGGAACTGCAGGGTAATCCAGAAAAATTACATTTATGCAATTTTAACTTGGTTACAGTTCTGTTGAAACCTTAAATACTACACACCAAAGAGGGAAAACTACAACTACTTTACAATGTTCCTGCCTATTACTTAAATTTTGAGCTGTAGAATTAACAAAATTTTCTGTGGCAGATTAAAAAATAATAGATCTGTGATGGGACCATTTGCTTCTTTTTACACCCCTTTTTTTCCAGTAGTAACTTTTCTCCACTACAGTGCTTTCAAACAGTTAAATTCTCCATTTAAAAATAAAAAAACAAAACAAAAAATCCCCCCACAATTATTACTCAAGTCAGAATAATTCTATTGATTTTATTTAATGCCTAAAAAAATAACTCAAATTAAAACTGAAAGAGAAATGCCAAAGGAATGAGATTTCCTAAAATTTTTCAGTGGGACATTTTTAACCACAGGGGAATATCAAACCCCTCCAGAACATCCTGTAAAGGTGAATTTCCACACTTTGACCAGGAGTTCCACCTCGGGCTCATGATAACAAAACAGAAGAGATCAAATGTTCACTCTCTTAATGAAAATTTCCTCTGATATCTTCTCATTGAGCTTGTAGGATCCCCACAGGACTCGAGGGATTAAACCTGCTCCAAGCGAGGCTGACACCAAACCCTCGAGCTTATTCTGATAGGAAAAAATAGTTTTAGGATAAAACTAAATTTTTAATGGTTTTTTTTTAATTAAAAGGGAGAATTTTGACACAAATGGTTATAAACAAAACACGCCAATTTACTGACGGCCAAGCCCAAAACTCTTGCGACATCCAGGGCAGCTCCTGCTCCAAGCCCAAACTCCCTCGTGGTGATTCCCAAGGAAACAGAACCCCAAAAAAAGGGGATCCCAAAAAGGGGATCCCAGCAGCTCCAGTGGGACCCTCAGGATTTGGGGTGGGCTCACAGGGATGGAGGGAATTAAAACACTCAGGGTTTCCCCCAAGGAAAACAACGACAGCTCTCCCAATTCCCCAGGCAAACCCAGGAGTGAAAATCAGCCTTTAGGACTTCTTCCCTAATTAAAGTAACACCAAAAAGTGCTAAAGCAGGTTTTGTCCTTGGGAAAGGTGTCCTGAAAGAGTTCCCTCCCTCCTCAGGGATTCCTGGAGCAGAGCTCAGTGTGCCCAGGCCATCCTCAGCTCCTATTTTCTCCCCCATTTCCCAAAGCTTGGAGCAATATTTTCACTTTTATAAGCCAATAAATATTTTTTTCCTCGCAGCCCCATAAATCTGATGGCAAAGTATCTTTAAAATAAAACACTCCAAGACAATTATTCAAAGGGCTCCCTGATTTATTTGCGTGGAAGTTGTTTCTATTCTGATTTTAATTTATTCCCCCATTATCTTTTACTGTGCTGCTAATGCACTGTTGTGTTCATTTTCACAAGCTGGAACTGCAAATAAACTCTCCAGCAAATGACCTATAAACTCATACTTGCAGCCCAGCTGCTTTAATAAAATATATTATTATAATTATATAGAAATTGAGTGTATTAACTTAGGGTAAAGCACATTTTAAACCTAAATTTCTTAAAAAGACCCAGCTTCCCTCACCCACATTTCTCAGCTACAAAACTCAAGGCTGCCTTGGAGCAAATATTTCCCCTCCAGCTACAAACATATAAAACATTAAAAGTCTAATAATGAAGGTCTTTAAAAAAAGTTTAACAAGTTTGTCTCAAAAAAAAAAAAAAACCCCAAAAAACCCCCCAAACCAAAACCAATGTTGGAGCAAATTTTCTCACCTTATTAATTCATAGCTTTATTTTTTAAAGTTATTACTCAGCTTGTTTCTTTGTTAAGTTTTGGTTTTACATTATCCATCACAAAGTGTCTCATTCAAAAGCAAAATTTTAAATTCTAAAAATTTCACTCAAGAACTTGTCCTTTGTGTTCTTTTTGTTCCCAAATTTTCTAAATAAGCCAAAAGACAAATTAAAAGATTTTTTTGAAGCTATTTTCTATGATCTAATGTAATCACAGCCACGAATAATTTGCAAGGTAATAAACCTCCCAGGGCTGCAACAAAACCATGAATTCCAACCTCAACATTTACTCTGTGAAAAACAAGTTCAGAACCATTTCTCTTCGGTTCCTTCCTGAAATTTCCTTTGACAAATCTTTGCGACATCTGCAACAATAAAAAAGCCTTAAAAGTTTCATTTCTCCGAGAACACAATCCCCAGTTTCACAACTTTTACCTATTTCACAACAGAACTTTTGTTGGTTTTTTTTTCTTTCTTTCTTTCTTTCTTTTCTAAAGCCTGCAGAGGGAAGAATCTTTTCTCTATTTTTTTAAGCATTTGAAATAAAATTACTTTCATAACTTATTGCTTTTAAAAAATAATATTATTTATATATATATATATATTAAAAGAGACAAAAGTTCAGCTACTTACAGGCAAACCATTTTCCCCCCAAATTAAAGTTTCTAGACTGGACTGGCCTCTCAGCTAATTGTGATTCATTCTTTATAACATTTCAGGATGCTTTAGCTCACTGTGTCCCTTTCAAAGATGATTTATTTTTTGGGGGGGGGGTGGGTTTTGAAATAGATTTCCTGTGAGTGCCACAGTGCAGGCAGAGGAAGGTTAAATGATTAAACATGACTTCATTGGGTTAATCATCAGATCCCAAGAACTGGGCTGGAACAAGAGGCANAGTTTCACAACTTTTACCTATTTCACAACAGAACTTTTGTTTTTTTTTTTTTCTTTCTTTCTTTCTTTTCTAAAGCCTGCAGAGGGAAGAATCTTTTCTCTATTTTTTTAAGCATTTGAAATAAAATTACTTTCATAACTTATTGCTTTTAAAAAATAATATTATTTATATATATATATATATGAAAAGAGACAAAAGTTCAGCTACTTACAGGCAAACCATTTTCCCCCCAAATTAAAGTTTCTAGACTGGACTGGCCTCTCAGCTAATTGTGATTCATTCTTTATAACATTTCAGGATGCTTTAGCTCACTGTGTCCCTTTCAAAGATGATTTATTTTTTTTTGGGGGGGGGGTGGGTTTGGAAATAGATTTCCTGTGAGTGCCACAGCGCAGGCAGAGGAAGGTTAAATGATTAAACATGACTTCATTGGGTTAATCATCAGATCCCAAGAACTGGGCTGGAACAAGAGGCATGGAAAGGTCAGGGATGATTCCTCAGATGGCAGCTCAGGGTGGGGGGGAATTCTCCTGGATCTGCTCAGCCTCAGGAAAAAGGGAATTTTTCATCATTTGATTGACCCCAGTGGCTCCATGGGACAAAAAACCCTCCCAGATTTCCAAACCTAAAGGGACAATAAGGAGAATTTACATGTTCTGGCACAGTGTTGCTCCTTTGTGTAAATATGGACCTTTTATCCCTGGAGAAGCCCTTCCTGAAAGAAGGAATGGACAGCCTTGCCTAAGTTACAAAGGTTTGCCCCATCCCTCTGTTTCATTTGGTTTCCATTTATAATTTAATGTTTTTCTTCTTTCTCCTCTCACTGTAAAGCTGGTGAGCTTCTCTGAATGTGAGGGAAGAACAAGCACCTCACCAGATTTAACTAACAAACTCGAGGAGAAAAAATAATTTTAATAATTTTTTTTTTCTCTTTTCCCTCTGTAACAGAGTCACAATGAATTGTTCCCACTGAAATTGTGAAGCCTCTTTTTTCTCACTCTGCAAGTGCAGGGCTGGTTGATTGATCCACAGGAGTAGCTGGAGGTATCCAAGGAGCTCTGAATAATCAGAGTTGGACTGAATCCCACAGAAAAAAAAACCCAAAAAACCCTGTAACACTTCCCCAGCTCTGCTCTCTGAAGCCTGCACAGATTATGCAACGTGACAGTTCATTTCTGAACAGTTGCAATCAGATTTTAGGGGCAACTGAGAAACCGACGGCTCCCGTCACATCCCGGGCTCAATCTCTGAAAAACACCATCCAGAGCCAGATTCCAGGGATTTGAGGCCTGGAAAAACTTCTTCTCTCGTTTCTTTTCTGCTGTGAAACACCTCAATGTTCACAAATACATGGGTAAAGCTGGCAGATTTAACACAAAGGGGGAGTAAGGTCCATGCCAAGTTGATGGTGTCACACAGGGCCTTAGGCTGGGGGCAGTGAACTCAGGGATGAATTAATGCCATGGATGTCCCTCACCTGGCAGATGGTGGCCTGGAGAAGTTAAAACAATTTTCTAGAAGGCCTGGAAGGGGGTGCACAGGATTTGTGACTCTGACAGGAAACAGGAGCACGAGTGGGAGAAAAAAAAAATGACCCCCCTCATAGAGAGCTCTGAATGTGCCACACCTCGATGGTTCTCCAGGAGAGAGGGAAGTTCATCCTCCTGCAGATTCCCCAGGCCAAAGGTGTCCCTCGTGTGTGATGGAGTGGGCAATCCCTCAACATCCGAGCATCATTTCTATTATTGTTATAAACTAAAGAAGTTTAATTATCCAGATTAATCATCTGAAGTGGAGAACATTTTTTCCCCCCTCATAGACTGCAGACTGGGTATGAAGCCACCATTTAGATCACCGAAATTACAGAGTCCTTAACATTTAAAGAGCTGCCTACAAAGACAGTGCCCCTCTTTATGTAAAAATCCCAGTTATGTTAAAAATGAGCTGCACAGTGTTTTGTTTCTTCTGGCTTTCTGTTACAACACAATGGAATCAAACACAACTTATGGGAGAATGACCATTTGTGGTCAGGCAATGGATTCCAGGATTTCAGAGGACTGGGAGGAATTATTAACTCCTTGGAATAAAGCACTGACTGCAGGGGAGCAGCTGCAAAGAAATCAGAGAGGTACCTAAAGGCTGGGAGGTCACAGCACATCCCTGCAAATGGTTCAGCACTCACTGACCAAAAACCACTGCTCAGCCCTCCCCAAAATATCCAAGGCAACAAATCCCATGAGTAAGTTACAAACAGGATTATTGAGATAGCAGCCCATGGATCTTTCTCCAAAATACTTCCAGTTAAGTGCAAAGGGGCAAACTAAAAGGGGAGATTTCCATTTGATGCCTGAGGGGTAAGGTTTAAACTTCCTCTTCACCCAAAAATCTGGGAAAGAAAGGTCCTGTCAGGGGAATCAGAGCCCCAAAAGAGGAAGCTGGAAACAAATTTCAAGGATTACTGAACGGAGTGACGGGATGGTAACAGAACTAAATAAGCACTAAGTCTGATGGAAGAAAATTTATACACAGCAGGCATAGGACAGACATTCCAGATTCTAAATAAGCTTCACTCCATGAGAAGTCTGGGTTTTCTGAGACATTAAATTCTGGAAAAGGACTTGGGCAATCACGGAGAAGTTGCAAGAGAAAAGGACATAAATGTTGAACATGAAAACAGTTTCAAAAAGTACGAGATGAAGGCAACCAAGCAGCAATAAAACAGCCTTGGCCTCTCCAAGAAACCCCACAAAGCCTCATTAAACAGACTGTGCTGGAGATCTGAGGGCTTCAAACTGGTAAAACTTCAATATTCAGAATATTTGCAGGCAAGGAAGAACACGCAGTAGATATTACAGACAAATCCCAAGTCAACAAGAAATTCTACCTACAGGTGGATTCTTCTGCTGGCCATTCTGAGGGTGAGGATGCTGGACACAGATTTATTTCCACATCTGTTTGTCTTCAGACTCCTGAGGTTGGCTGCACGTTAAGGTTAAGGGGTGAAGCTGCAGCCCAGAGACAATCAGGAGGATGCTCACCTTTGGGACTTGGTAAACTCAGACATGAGTAACCACAATTAGTTCTAGGCTCAGAAAACCTTGAGTTTTTCTACGGAAAATACAATCAAACCCATTGTCCTCTTATCAGATTTTAAAAGTGATGTTAGAAAAGACAGACAAAAGAAGCCACAGAGTTGTGCGAGGAGCTGAAGTTTTTGCAAGCCCTGTGGGAGCAGAGACAACAGAGTGAAGCTCCTACAGCAGGCTTGGCTTTCCCTGCTCATTGAATTGTAGCCTGTCTTGGAGTAAAAGTGTGAAACTTCTAAATTATGGGCCCATTTTATGGTAAATAGGATCTTCCCATTAACAGGGGCAGGAATGAAGTCAACCAGCTCTGCATCAGTCCATCAGTTCCACCAGGAACTTCCAGGTATTTTCTTCATTTCATTAATCATCTGGATCACGGTAGGAACTTTTTATTCCCCTCCTTTCTCCCTCCCCCTTCTCGAGGGAAGAACCAGCAAATGTTTCTTTACAAGAAGCTCCATCTCAGGAGGTTTAACTTCAAGATTTCAGCCTGTTACAATCCACACTCAGGTTCAGAAGGGAAATACCAAAAGGAACACAGATTATAGGGCTCAGTGAGCTCTGTAACTCCAATTTACTGCCAGCTTTTCCCACAGCTACAACTGAAACCCTCAGACTTCGGCATGAAAAGTCCTTTTGCTCCACACGCTGTAAGAATAAAGAAATTTTGTAAAGAATGAGACACAATTAAAGGAAACAGCCCAAAGGAAGAGGAAGGAGCATGTCCTTTCAGCCTTATCAGATCTGTCCTGCAGAGCTGTAGCCCCTCTGACCACATCCCCTGCCACCTCTGCTCCTCAGAGCAGCAACGCGTCCACTCGGACACTCTGCAGCTTCCCAGCCCTGCACAGAAACACGGAATAAATGGATTTCTTTCCCTGCTGAACAACCACTTTCTATTCACATCTGGCAGGAGACCTGGCAGAGCAGATGCTGCAGCCCATTTTCAGGGCAGGGAGCTGTCAGTGGGAATGTCAGCAGCACTGGAGGACATTTCCCAGGGAGGCTGTGCAGCCTCCAGCCCTGGAGGGCTCCAGGACCAGCCCAGACAATGCCCTGAGGAACCTCAGCTGGACTAGGAATTAAAAAAAAAAATTAAAAAAAAAAAAAAAAGGTGGACTAGAAACCGCCTCAGGTCCTTCTCAAGGTGAATTTTTCTGTGATTCCGTGGCAAGATACGACAGCCACAGGCAGGGGGATGAGTGGAGTAAAGAACATCCCAGCACTCCCAAAAACCCCACTGCAGCTGCTCATTTATCTCAAAGATGCCACTGCAATCAGCTACTGTGGCCACAGCTCTGCCAATTCCAGAATATTGCTCATTTTAAAAAAATCCATTCTGAAGAATCAGGTCCTATTTTGAGGTGGTTTAAGATCCAGACATTGTAAAGAAGGAATTTTTGATAACAAGTCACAAAAACTGACATTTTCAATCTCTGATAAACCTGAGAACCCAAAGCCATCAGCACTGAAAAAAAAACAACAAAAACCCTGTTTCTCCACACAGGACTTAGACATAAGTTAAAGATTAAAACAGAATGGAAGTGAGGAACTTCTGCCACAGCTGACAAAGCCTTTAGCACACACGTCTTCCCTCTCAGCCCAGATGTGCAACCTCTCCCCTGTTCTCCCTGGAAGGGACAGAGGTTCCCAGACAGCTCAGAGAAGTGGTCTGCATACCAGACTCTTGTACAACACAGATATTTAAACACTGTCTGGAGCAGGGAAAGAAAAAAAAAACCCAGCCAGTTTCTTGATTATGATATCAAATAATGAATTTCTATCAGTTATTGAAGGTTGTCCTTAAAAAATATTTAAAACAGCTTTTCTGACCTTGATCATTTCTTGGTCTTTCTCAGAATACTGAGGAGTGGAATATCAAGTATTTAGGGACAAATTTTCCCCTCAGAAACTTGTGTTGAGGGTTCCCAACACACATAGAACAGGGCATGAAAATCCAATTATAGAATTCAACCACCTGCTTCTCCACAACTCCCGTGCAAATGCAGCTTCCAGCATTTCCAGTGACACTTGGTGACATTATTTCTAATTTCTGTCGTAAACTGAGACATCTGTTACTGAGAAAATCCTCCTGACCTAACACTGAGTGAAAATGTTGCAAAGTAACCCAGGTTCCCTCGCTGCCTGGGTGATTTCTGATTTCTGTACCGACACACTGAACATGAAAATCATTTTTGTTTTAGGGAACAGATGCAAAGAGCCCTTCAAAGCAGAACTCAGAAAGTCATCTCCAACCACCATGAGTAATTAGTGCAATGCCCTGTGCTGTTCTTTCCTTATCTGTGAGCAGGTGTGCAAATGAATAGAACAATGTGGGCACGTTCTGCTGCCAGTGCCCAAAGAAATCCAACCAGGAGGTGCTTTACACATTCCTTACTCACAGCTCTCATTGTCCTCCCCCTGCCTATTTTAACTCTTTGCTACCTCTTTTCTCAGGAAGCGCTCGAGATGAAGTTCCCTTATTTAAAGCTGTCACTGACTCATTTCCAAAACTCACTTTAAACTCGGTGGTTTTGGAGAACAGCTCAAACCTGAGCTGTTGCTACTCGGTGTATCTCACTTGTTACAGTGTCTGTGAAAACACACTGTCACTTTGCCACCTTGCTCCCCGGCACTCGCGGGGAGTTTTCAAAGTGCAGCTTCAAGGTTGGAACAGTTCTGAATTTCGATTTAATTGCAGGCCACCATAAAAGAGGGAAGAAACCCTCCCCTACAGCTATTAACAAACACGGGCACCGAACTTGAGGAATGCAGGGTGTGAGGAGCAGCCTCCCCTCCCGGTGACCACCCACAGCAGCAAACTCCTTGTGCAGCACAATTAATAAAGAGAGGAAGCTGATGAAGAGGAAAGGGAAGACTGAGCACGAGAAAGGATGAGTGGAATTTGATGTTCCGTTTCAACGAGTGATTTTTGGGAAAGCAAAAGAAAAAAAAAAAAAAGGGGGGGGCTAAAATAGAAGTCAAGGTTTCCCAGTTATCGTATATGACCCCTCCACTTCCATTTTTATGATAAATGCTTTACAAAAACCTGCTTGCGGTCGGCTTTAACTTCTTTTTTTCTTCTACCAAGTACCCTTAAACGCTGTTGATTAAACAAGCCAGCAGCCTTTTCAAGCAGGAACTTATCAGATAGGAGCTGGTAATTAAATCACGGGAGAGAGAGAGAGAAAGAGAGATCCGTTTTGAATTTGGCCATCTTAAACGCTGCTAATTAAGTGAGATTTCACTCATTAGTCGTGCCTAATCATTCCCCGCGAGTGAAGTCAGTGTCGTGTCAGAACACGGCTTCTCCCCGGGCGTGGCACGGACTTTGCTCCGCTCCTGCAGCCCACGTGAAGATGTGGAAAAAGCAAAGGCAGGGTTTTCATTAAAGCCGCGACAGAACCCGGGGCTTTAACCCCTCGCAGCCCTCGGGGAGCAGGAGGGGGCTCGCTGGAACTCCTGACGCAACCAAAGGCAGGCGGCTGCAGCTCAGTTTGAATACAAACCCTCTCGAGTCCACGTTGACAAATTCTTTAACAAGCCCTGTGGTTACAGGGAAGCTGGTTTCAGTCTGAGTCACTCCTGTTCAAACAGTTTACTGGAAATGGAGGGGAGGGGGAATTTTCAGAGAAGTCATGTGATGGCCAGACAAACCACAACCAGTAAAGGTTCAGTGGAGGCAAAAACAGGTCCCGGCAACAACTGACAGCCAGTGTGCAGATGGCACTCAGTCATTTCCAAACCAGTCCTGCTGCATCCCGGCATTTCTGTGGATTTAACCCTTCTCCGAGCCTGTATATTCCTCCCGAGGCAGGACACAGCTTGGAGAGTAAACAAACAGCAGCGGCTGATAGTAACACGGGCAACTAGAAAATATTTCTGCATGGAAATTTGGCTGAGGCGAGGCTGCACAGAAGCAAAGCCCCGACGTGTAAATCATTAGTTCTTACAGAAATGCCACTTAATGAAGCCAAACACTCAGAGCCATTAGGGATTAGATATGCAAAGATTATCAGTACTTTCCCCTCACAGCAAGCAGCACCGGGATACAGCCAGGCCCACGCACTGTCACTGCAGTGCCCCGAGGGAAGCTGGCACCAAAAGCTGCTTTTTCACTCCTCAGCTCCAAGTGTTTCGGCATGACGGAGAACCCGAGAGAAATTACCGAGCAGCGGCTATTAAACCGGCAAAGGAGAGTCCGTGCTGATGTGTGTGGGGACACAGAACTGCACGGAGTGTCTGTCACTGTGTCAGTGCCCAAGTGCTGCCCCAGCACGGAGCAGCGCGTTCACGTCCCCTAACTGAGGGGTTGCTCCGGAGATACTCCCTGTGGCTAAAAGGGGAGCTCTGATAAAACCCTCCTTCACTCCGGAATCCCACTGCAAGAGAGTCAACAGCAGCTGGGACGCCGTTTGAAACGTTGGTGGGTTTTACTGCCTAAAGTATGGACAAATCCCAGCGAGCTGCTGTGGCTGTGCCTTGTGGCAGCTCCGGGGACAAAGAAAAGCCACCCCCTTCTGCAGAGGCAGCTCTGACACTCCCCGCACCGAGCTGGGACTCACTGCCGGGCACACAAAGGGACACAGAGGAAGGAGAAGTGAGTGTTCCTTTAAAACGAGGGGCTTTTTCTCTCAAGTGTGCTAATGGAAAGTACAGGACAGACACATCGGCCGCAGGTTAATGAGCTCTCTCAAAAGCCGGCACAAGGAGACAGGTCACTCAGATCTGAGATTCGGGACAGAAAAATCCATCAATAGACTCTTTAAAGTAAATGGCATTTTACTCTGTGTGACTCTGAATGGAGCACTAAACCTTTACGCTGTTTAATCCTCTTAGGTCCCTTTTTTGGCTGTTTTTTTTTTTTGTGGCCAGCCAGGAGCATGTTCCCCCTCCCAGATCGTTCAGGCTGGATGCAGTAGCCACCATCTATTCTCACCAGGGAAGATGCTCATCTGTTTCTCCAAATTACCATTGTTTTTGAGAAACAGCAGCAACGAGCTCTCTGAACAACAACACATACAGGCAGCAAAAACGTCAGAGCAGCTGGCTCTGCCTCCTAGGCAAAGAGCAACTCAGCTATTCTTCAAAATCCAACACCCATCCCCAAACCTTCCAAAAAAGCAGGATGCAGAGAGACCTTTAGACTGGGAAAAAAATGCTCCTGTCACTTGACATCAAGCATTTGCAGCATCCCCAAGGCACAGGACACTTGTCACAGCCCCCGTGTGAGGCTTCAAACTCAGGCAGAGTGGGAGAACGCTGATGGAGGTAATAACAATTGTTAATGAGCAATTTAAAAATAGACATCACCGCTGCTCATGAATACAAATTACAGGGCAAAGAGTGATAAGCTGTGCTGGAGACTGGGATTTACAGAGGTCATAGGAAAGGCAGGCCTGTCTCCCACAGACATCCAGAGAAAACATGATTGAAGCCAAAAGCAAAAAGGAAGTCACATTAGCAAATGGAAAAAACTGAACTGTCAGTTTTATGAGCACAATACAATTTAATCGGATTGTCAAAGCCTCATGTTAAAAGAGTTTATAGAGACCAAACCACAAGTGGAGTTTGAAAGGTTTTTTCTTTTTTTTTTTTTTTTTTTCCTGGCCATCCATCCACAAAACAACACGCTTCAAATCCCAACTCAATTGCCAAGAAAATAAAATCAAAAGTCCTGGTAAATAACAGCATCATTTTTTCTTCATTAATTCCACAAGGCCATTTGTTTACTCCGGGCAGTCAATACAGCTATAGTTTGGCCTGGCCTGACAAAATGCTCTCTAGCAAAAATTTTCTTCCCAAGAATCTCACTGTGCCTTCTGGAAACCATCTCTGGCTGCTCCCACAACTGTACACACATATAATTTGCTGGGAGAGTTTCAGTAAACACAGATACTGAAGTCATGTATTGAACTGGTTTCGTTGTTGTGTTTTTTTTTTTTTACCACAGCTTGATTTTTGTACAGTTAAGGGATTACTTTGCAAAGCAAAGATTGATGGGAGAGTAAAGAACAAAGCAGATTCTTTTTTTCCCCTGCTGCATCTTTTTAAAAAAATAGAAGAAATTACTATTTATAATAGCAGAAAAACCCTTTGGAACCTTCTAGCAGGGGGAGGCTCTCGGGAAACACAGGGTTTACTGTTAGAATTACTAGATTGCATTCAGCATTTCCAGAGAAACCACTTTCATGGAAAAGCTTCATCCATTTTTTTTTGAAGGAGGGGGAAAAAAAAAAAAGAAGTATATATTTATCTCCAGAAAATACCCTGGCAGAGGAGTTTAAAGACATCAGTGCATGGTAAATAGCATCTGCTGGTTTTTAACAGCAGTCTCATGACCCGTTTCAACTTAGTGACAGACAAAACAGGATAAGAAGGAAAAATACAGAGGGAAGAATTCGGTGGCAAGCAGCACGAGGAAAAAATGTTTAATTTTGTCTAAAACACTATCAGGAACTTGTGGCTGGGATGCAAACTCCTGACCTGAAGGAAAAATGATCCACAGCAGTACCTGACTGATATGCAGCATCAGTTGCAAACTGTGCACTATTTAAGCCCTGGAGAAAATAAATGACAAGAGCAACATAAAGGGACTTGGAGCAGTTTTGCTGCATTTCCACATCAGGAAAAATGTTTCCTCAGGCTGATGAATGGGTCACACATTGGTCCCTGAGGGTGTCAGTGACAAGGCAGGCAAATGTCATCTGAAAGGGATGAGTTGAGGCTGAACATCATCTCTGGCCCAGGGAGGTTTTAAATGCAGCCAGAACAACCAGGATTATGGAACAGCAGCTCATCTACCCCTGTTTTCCCAGCCCAGTGTCTCCCAACCTTTATTGTGCTGTTCTTGGAACTCTAAATAATTGCAGTGCTTGTAGCAAATACTTGGCTGCACTGTTTTATCTGCTTCAACAAGCTGCATTCTTGCCCTCCCATCACCACAGGTATCACCCAGTGCAGGCTCTTTTTCCATCCCTGGGAAGTCTCTTGTGAACTCACACCAACTGAGTGTTTGTTTTTTTTTTTTTGGCCCCTTCTGGTTTAATTGGGACGGTTATTTGCTCCCTCCCGGTTGCTCTGTGTTTTATTAATTCTGTTGTTTTGCAGGCTGTCCTTACTTGTGCAGTCTCTGCGTGTTCCAGCATCTCCTCGAATTCCTGGTACTCCTCATCATCAGGTTCAGCACCCGAGAGCCTCGCCGCCCTCGCCATGAAGTACGGGGGCAGCTCTCCAATGGCTGTACCAGCACCCTGGGAAAAGGAACAATCCTGAGTGATTTTCCTGTTTATTCCCAAACACAAAAACATGTGACACGCACAGATCCCGTGGCCGTCCCCCGAGCCGACGGGACCAGCTGTTTGGAGCAGTCTGCTTCCATCCACACACAGGTCACAATTCCCACCCTTCCCAACAGAACGCTGTTCCCTTTGGATCCCTACTTCCCTTTTCTTTTCCCCGTGCAGGGGAAAGCCTGAGGGGCTGCAGGGTCAAGCAGACACGGCCTGTGCATCCCTGGGGCCCCGCGGAGCGGCGCGTGGCCGGAGCCGTGGGAGGCTGGAGCTGGTGGCCCCGCTGTCCCCCACATCCCTGCTGTCCCACACATCCTGAGTCAGCACTGCTGTGTCTCACCCCACCACATGATGCCAGACACATTCCCCCAGCATGTGACAGCCCTCCATCCCCAGGGGCCTCCAGAATAATCCTGGAGCTCCTCCCCGGTGCTGTCCCGGAGTTTGCTCGCTCAGTCATGAGACTCCGGGCAAGTGTTTGTTAGAAAACAGGCTCAGGTTTTACTACAGCAAGGGAAAAAATAAGGTTAAGCCAAGCCTGAGCTCGAGTTTTTCCCCCTCTCCTTCAGCTGGGATAGCTGGAGCCAACCCCAGATGAAAGGACGGCTGCTTTCTCACCGCAGGAAAATTGTATTTGTTTTCTCAGGACATCAAATGACTCATTTCAGTCTTGTGGGTAAAGGCAGCTTTAGCTCAACCAAGGGAAAAGAGAGAGACAAGCAAAGATTGAACATATGGATAAACAGAGGCTAATGGGACAGGAACTCTGAATTAACTCAGGATGGTTTAAATTTAGGGCAGGTGAGAGACAATAGCTGGGCACTGCACGGGAATGTGCTCCCTGCAGATGGCTTTTCTCTCCCAGGGTCAGCAGTGAGCAACAAATGCTTTTCTCCTCCTTTGAAGCAACGTGAAAGCTTTTCAATTTCCTTTGTTCCTGCTCTATACACAGCTGCAAGCAAGAATTCCAGCTGCTGTGGATATTCCGAATCAACAGGTTTGTGGTTTTAAATACCACCGGCAGTTGCCCAAGCTGTTAAATTCTCAGTTTAAGCACCCAAAGTGCACGGCCTCAAATGTTTATGCCCTCGTTTTCCACAGAAGAAAAAAACTCGAAATGACTGCAACAAGCTGAACTTCATTAATCTGCATATTTCTGGCACAAGGGGAAGATAAGCCTGAAAAACAGTAGCAACAACACTTCAGAAAAATTAACTTGAGGTTATGTTCTCAGGGTGATGCAAGAAGAAAAAGTCACATTGCTCCTCCAGGCTCTGCCAATTTGCTTTGGCTCCGTTCTGTGAACTGAGGAAGAGGTTTGCATGTGTGTACTGGACATGAACTTTCTTTAAATTGGCTAAGTCACATGCTCATTATTACAAAACATTTCAGAAGTGCAACAAAAAAAATCATATGATTTCATGTCTGCTGGAGATAGGTTCTTTAAGTGCATAAAAGCAAAAACAAAAATAAAAGAAAAAGGCAGCAATTAAGGGCTCCAAACCAGTAACTATTTAACTGCTTTTTGTAACATTAGATATTTCACCATTTAATTCTGAATGCCAGTTTTACATGGAGATTCCTTGGACTCACAACAAACTGGAAAGGCAAAATGCTAATCAAAATTCTTTTACATTCAGAAAAGGAAACTGGGAAGTGACTCCACTAGAAAGAGTCTTTTAAGCAGATTTGATCCTGCTCAGGACACAGGCCGCCTGTTCTGCTAATCCCGAGCAATTAAACATTTTTATTCTTTCCCCTTATTTCTTGTAAAAAAAAACGAAAAAAAAGCTGCAACACATTAAAAAATATAGGGCACTATTGAATTCCTTGTCCCTGTGGGATGGGAGGCTGTGAAAACTGGCATTCACCTAAGAGATTGTTTCTGAGCCCTTCTGCAGGCCAGGGCTGCTGCAGCCAACTTTTACAGGGATTGAAAAAAAGCATCATTTTTCATCCCACCTAATAATTCCTCGGGCACAAGGATATTTAATCCTTGTAAGGCTCATTATCAGCAGGAACGGCCATCACTGACGTGGCTGGGGACTAGGAGTGATTTTAATCTCTAGCTGAAGTTTGGCTGCTGGTGGTTTTGTGACCCTTGTGCAGATAAATCCTCACATTTCAGCCCGCAGGACACTCGGCCTGGGCAGCTTTAACAGCCCCAGCTCTGCAGAGTCATCCCTGGGATGGTTTGCAAAAACCAGCCTCTGCACTTTCTGGAAGTCACCGTTATCTTGGCTAAGTGGACATTCCGTTTCAAGAGTGACAGAATCCAAAATAACTCTCTTCCACAGCTTCCATAAGAAGGGAGAGCTGGAATGAGGACAAAAGAAACACTCTGGAAGCAGCGGGGAGCAATTGCCAACTTGATCTGGCTTACAGGAAATTAGCAAGCGATGTTTATGTGCTCACGAAACATTCCAAGAAAGCATAACATGACATGAGACACCACTGCTAGACAGAGGATGCTCCCCAGGGAAAATCCAGAGGAGACAGAGTTCAGAGCAAAGGTAGCTGACAGGGAACTGGGAGAAGGGGGAGGAAAAGGGTGAAGAAGTGGGATACAAATGTTCCTGCCCCCTTGTCCTTTCCCTAATCTAATCCGAGGAACTCAAGACCACGAAGGCACTGCTCGTTCTCCCCCACGGCTGCTCTGGAGGACACGAGATTCCAGAGGCTGCAACTCTTGCTCGCTCATTCCTAAACTTAATTCTCCTCATAGCTCAGTTTTTACATGCTGCAGATGAAGCAAGAGATGTTTACCCTCAGCTGCATTTTTATTTTGCAACCCTAGAAACGTAGCTGTAAATGCCATTTTTATTGCTCGTCTCTATTAAACACATTTCAGCAGAGGAAGAAAATTAAGAGAAATCTTTTTATGGATTTATAGTCTTGTAAGTATTTGTATGTTTACTGAGCATTCAGGCAATTTCATCAGGAGTGAGATTTAAGCTGTACTTTGCTTTTTTGACAGGGCTCTGAGTCCACTTTCTCTGTTACTATTTTGATTTCAGTCCCTAAACTCACACAACCTGACTGGAATTTTTGTAACTAACACAACTGCTGCTATTTAAAAAATTGCAGTGACCAGTTGCCTTATATATTAAAGAACACCAGGGCAGGCATCAGACACTGTTTTTAGAATTTCCTTTCTCTGCATTTGAGTTGGTCAACCAAGAATTTAGTAATTAAATCATCAGCCAGGACAGGAAGTCAGCAGCAAAATAAAGTTAATTTGGCGTGCAGTTCGCAGCAGATGCATCTGTGTAAACTGCAATTCAAAAATGACCTACGTGTAATGAAAAAAACCAGCCTGGCTGACCAAAATCCTCCAAAAATTAAACTCCTACAAGAAGCTGAAGATTAAAAAAAAAAAAGAGGAAAACGGAAAGGAAGTTCCAATGACAGCGTTTCCTAAGACCCTGATTCACTTAAACAGGAAAAGCAGCTCAGCTTTTAAGAGAAAAGTGGGAACAGGCAGAAAAGCAGAAATAAAAGATGTAAAAATGTGGAAAATGAGCTTTTTGAATTTAGCCTAATTTACTGCTGCAGCCCACGACGAGCTGTGAGACGAGGACCTGCAGCTTCACTCGTGTCACAGGCCCCAAATTTTTGGAATTATTTCTTGCTTAGACCTGAGAGCTGCCAGATCACCTGGGGTGCAGACACCCTCCCTAAAATTTACTTTTTTTACATCAATTACCCTTCAGGTTTTCTGCTGATATTTAGCAAAGAGCACTGCAGCTGATAAAAACATCCCAGGAACATCCTACTAAAAAGCATTCAAATGACCAGGGCTAAAAGGTTCACCAGGAAGGCAACTTGTCACTTTTACCTTGGGCAGTGTAACCCATCATTATTTGGCTAATGGAGGGATTTTTTTGTCTGTTGCTGGCCCACAGTGATGAAATACACAAGTGGAAATTGCAGATTGGTTTTTTTTTTAACAAGCCTTTAACACATGCAGGCCTCCAGCCTGACTTTTGAGATGATTGCCCACAAGGAGATGGAGCCTTCAGCTGCCTCCTGGTCGGGGCAGATGATTTGATCCGGGTAAGGAGGCTCAGGGAAATTCACAGAGTTACATTCATAGGCAGCCAGAGTCACCGAGGCTATGTGTGGACCCTGGAAAAGATAAAAGCAACAAAGAAATTTCAATTGTATTTCATGTGAGCTGGAATAAAAATTTAAATTAGCCCCCACCCACCCATTTGTCTCTAGGTTAAAACTTAGTGCTCCTCACTTTGGCCATTGGTAATGTTATTTATGTAAAATTCTTGTTTGTTGGAGTTTGTTTTTTTAAAGACCATCTGAATTGCAATGTTGAGTTACTAATGTACTTTTTTAAAAAATTATATCTTTCTTTTGAGCCACTGAAATGTTTAGGGGCCTTTCAGCTTTTTGCCCTGCCACTTAGAAGGTTGCCACTTTTTTAAAAAACACAGGAATTTTCAAATATTTTACAATGTTCTCCTGAAGGTATTTATGACCTACAGCTTTATTAGAGGAGGTGTTTTCCCTACTCCTGCTTTTAGAGGATTAGACATTTAAATTATATATTGATTTTTTTTTTAATGACTGGGTTTAATGACATCTTGCAGCAGACTTTCTTAACTTCTGTATTTTTCTCCAACAGCCAGTTGTTTAATTTGTGTCTGTTTTTTTTCTGAGTAAACAAGAAAGTGACCTCACTGCTTTTTGCTAAAAAAAAAAGTGGTTTGAAATGTAATTCAGAACTTAAACATTATTTAAATACCATTTAACTGAATTAATTTTAGTCTCCATCTTACACTGACAGATTTTTTTTTTTTGGACAGACCTCTAAATAAAACAAGCATAAAAATCTATTCAAGAAATGAATTGCTACATAGTTTAAAAACCTGAAAGAATTGCCATTATTTTTAATACAAAAGAACTGAGAAGCAATTCAAACAATCTGAACACCAGACATTGTAGCTAAAAAACAATCACTTAACAAAGGTCATGGAAACACTGTCCAGGGAAGAGGGAGGGGGAAAAAAATTAAAATTACTGCATTAAAGTCAGGCCCTTATGTAAAACCACAGATTTATATAAATCTAAAAGTTTCATTAAGTGCAGAACAAATTACACAAACCATAACTTTTGCTATTCGTTATTTGATGGGTTTTGACATCGGGCTGGGAAATGTTGCCAGCAATTTTTCTTCCACGTTTTTATCTGCAATCTTAATTTACTTTCATTTTATTAGAGCAATAAGGGAGTTTGATACACCCCTCCGAAAAAAAAAAAAAAAAAAGAAATCAAAGCTGGATTTATTAGAGAATAGAGGGAAAGTGTGAGAGAGCTGAGCCCTGCCCAGGGCTCCCTTTGAAATGCGGGAGGCAGGGACACATCCAGCCCCCAAAAGCTCCATTTGCACATTAAAGGGTGAAATTCCCCCACAAAAGGAGAAGCTCCATCACTCCTGGATTTGCTGGGAACACGAGGTTCACTCACCAACCTTTCAGAGCACTGGACTGAGGCAGTGACATCCACACTGGAATTTTTTTCAGTGGCAGTGAATGAAGAACGTTGAAATCAAATCCCAGTTGTATTTTCTGTATGGCAGCTGCAGCTACTGTTGTCATATGCAAACAATTCAAAATAAACCCGTCCTGCTGGCATGCAACTGGTAAAGGACAAGCTGCTCTGATAGCAAGAAAATTCTTTTATTTTATCCCTTGTTGCTTTACAGGAGGCTCATTCCAAGTGCTTGGGTGTATTTTGGAGTGCAGGCATAGAAAGCCTGTGAGATGATAAATGAGGCACAGCCTCTCTTGGGGAGAGGAAAAAGGTTCAGTGAAATAAAACTGAAAAAGAGGGGAATCCAGAAATTGATACACAAGAGAGATTTTTGATGTGGAAGGGAGAACAAAGACTGGAAGAATGAATCAATGAGTAATAATTTATATTATTAATATTCCTGTAGGCCCTACTGGCAATAAACTTCTTGGTACCTGTAGCAAGACCATTTCCACAGCAGCTTCAGAGCTAAATAAATAACATCTCTCTCTTTCACTCATCAAGGGCAGATGCAGAGAGACTTGAGACTTCCCTAAAATTGTAAAGTACATTTATGGCAAACCTGGGAACCTCCTTCTCCACTCTGAAACTTGGAGAGTTTAATCCCATCCCCTGATTGCCCCTCCCTAGGTCTGAGAGATACCTTGGAACAGAAAAACAAAAAGATCTCAAGTCATCATCCTAAAATTAATGGTTTTCACTAAAATTAATGGTTTTCAGAAATCTGCAGTGAAACTCTCCTGAAAGGCAGATTTGCATGGAGGAAATTCCCCTGGGTTTGAGGTGTAAATGACCATTCCCTGAAGGCCCTGGCCAAGGCAGTGAGGTGCTGTGGGAATCCAGAGGTGGGGCTTTCACTCTCACAAAATTTGGAATACACACCATGGCAGGGAGGAACAACAGCCAGCTGAGTTAGAACAGCAAAAGACAAATTTAATCACTACTGTCAGCAGTGGTAAGCAGCCCCCAGCCCTTGCAAGGCTTCAGCATCACCCAAGGTTTCCTCCCAAGGTGGACAAAGCAGGTCCTAGAATCCCAGGGGAGCACACAAGGACAAAAGGCCCAACTGGAGATGCTGCAGGAGCCTCTCCCAGCAGAGCTGCCACCCTGCAAGTGGCTGAACGACCTCAAAACTCTCGAAGGCCAGGCCTTCCCAGTCTCAACAAACGTCTGCAAAAAGGAAAAATGTCACAGGGAGTAGCCAATGGAAAAAACAAAAAAAGGCATTTCACAAAGCAGCTGTGAAGGGCCACCTGAAGGCCAGGCCAGGGGAACAGAACTCTCCCAGAGCAATGTGAACAATTCTATAATGGAAAAGAGTTGGAGTGGAAGCCACAGAAGCCACATTGGAACTGGAATGAGGAATAAATGCAAATGGTTTGTTCAGGGTGATGAAGCGTGGGGTGGAACTGGAGTGAGCTGAAGGCAAGCAGAGCAATCCTGTGTCCTCCTCCCGTGTCTGGGTGTCCTGTGGGTCACAGGGACACTGGCCCAGGCTTGGCAGGCTCGGAGCAAAACCCCCAACACCTGATTCTGGGGCTTCCCCAAAGCCCTGGGTACCAAACACCTCCCAACAATGCTTGGCTGAACAGGCCCAGGGCTGGGAGGAGGAGCAGGAGGACTGGGGGGGCTTCATTTTTATTTAGTAATGGTTTAACTCTGAATGGAGCAGGGAACCAGCCTCAAACAGGCTCGAGGTGCCAGCTTTGGAAGACCCCTGACTCTACACCCAGGAGGATTCATTCTCATCCAGTTTTTCAATCCTCTTCACAAATAACATCTACTCCACCCTCTCCTCCTCCTCCTCCTCCTCTGTGTGGGGCTGCAGGAAACACTGAGTGTTTTGCCTCCCTGCAATGGTTCAGTTTGTTTCAACCCTTGGGGAAGTCACAGAATCACAGAATCTTTAGGCTGGAAGATCATCGGGTCCAACCCAACCCTAACCTCAGCTAAACCACGGCACTGAGTGCCACAGCCAGTCTTCTCCTAAACACACCCAGAGCTGGTGAATCCACCACCTCCCCAGGCAGACTATTCCAATACTTTAGAACAGTCCTCTCAGATGTCCCCCTTGGACTGTGACTGAAAAGGACCAAAAGCTTCAAACCCCATCACACCCAACACTAAATCCCAGGTAATTCAGATGTGCCCCTGGCCAGCCCAGGAAAAGTCACTGAAACTCAAGGAATACAAGATCCAGAACACCAACTGTCTTTCCCCCACCCTCTTCCAATGATATTTTTTTTTTTCCTTTTAAGCTGCAGGAGGCACTAAGAAAGGGCAGCAGAGGAGGAATTGAGAAGCATTCTGCTGACTCGGGTGAGAAACATTTCCTTGCCACTGCTGACGACCAGAAGGAGCCTGTGGTCAGGGCGGAATGCGATGTGTTAGAAATATCTGTACAATTTGCAAATCAAACAAGACAAGGTTTGCTCATCGAGATGAACTCAACATAAATCTATTTCTTAGCAACAGCAGATCAGGGGAGTTTGGAAATGCCTGTCTGAGCAACCCCAACGTCTCAGAGAAGGTAACTTCGAACTCTTGAACTCACAGGCCATCAAAGGAGTTTTACTCCAGTGATTGAAGGCACCCAAACTGGAATGGCACAGAAATAAAGTTACTTAAAATGATGTATTATGGAATTTCTAGAAAGTAGAAATCTTTTTATCTCTAAATTATGCTTGGAAATGTATCTGTGGAAGTAGAAAGAGACAAGCAGCCACATGTAAAAAAAATCACGAGTTAAAATCCTTAAAAACATGCTGATCTGTATAATTCTTATAGCAGAAAGTCTTTACCATCAGGAAAAGTGACTGAACATCCAATTAAAAATGAATTGTATTTTCACATTATCAATCACTCTGAGCACCTGGACTGGGAAGTCAATTAAAGCTCCAAACAAATCCTGTATCAAGTGTTGCTTTCTCACGTGGCCCTTCACAGAACAGCCAGGCTGCTCAAGTGATACAAGAACAACCACAACTAATTTTAACCTTTTATTTTGAGGGAAGATATAATTTTAGACTGCCTTGAATTTAGAAACATTTCTCCAAGAAAACTGGTATGTCTGGCAGCAAGAAAAATATTACCCTGAGCTCCTTGCTGAACTTAATGCACTAAAAATCTGTTTTCCTCCATGGACACCCTGCTTTTCACACTGGGTTCAGGACTCAGCCTTTGCACAGGGGGAGAACGTGTCATGATGTATTTGATGGAGACGAATTGGAAAAACAAAAGCTTGCTTCTCATGGGAAACATCCTCTGAGTGGTGCCCCGGGCCACGACTCATCCCATAGTTATCCACGAAGTCATTACACCTCTCCAGAAAGTCACACCGCAGTCACAGAGCCTCTTTTATCTCTGAGAACGGTGGACAGCTACCCACAGAGAGAACTGCGCTGTGATTAACAGGGAGAAGCTTGGTCTGGAGGTGGCTGGTAAATATGTGCAGTTTGTCTGTCTGTCTGTGTTCTGAGATTAAAATGTCTCATGATTTTATAACGTCTGGTATGTGGTGCTGGCTGGAAACCGGGGCTGGGGACGGAGGATCCTGTACCTAGAGCATCCTCAAGTGACACAAACATCCAGCCAGTGCTCAGGGCTGGGTTTAGAGACCTCCACAGCATTTCAGGCTGTGTATTAATTTTACCCTCACGTGGCTGTGGCTCAGTTTCTATTCCCACTTCAGCCACGCCTTGCCCCACGGAGCAGAGCTGATGGAAATTCCAAATGGTCGGCCACAAACTCTGGATTTGACTAAACAAGAGCCACTGAGGGGGCAGCACATGGCACCACTGCCTGTGTCAAGGGCCACGGTGCTGCTCTAGAGGAGTAACATGAAAAGATTTTTTTTTAAGGCTGTGCCTACATTACTTTCTACAGGAACAGATAGACTCACGTCAGGGGGAGGCACAATTGCAAGAACTCAAGTTTATCTCCTGCCGCTGACAGAAAACCATTAATAAAACAATAAAATACTCTGTCAAGTGTTCTCTCCTCGCCCTTCCCTGGCCACCCACTCACTTCTGAAGAATAAACCTCAGCGTTTATTCAAACTGCTACCAGCAGTGGTGATTGGCTTTAAAATCTCCAATTAGAGATCGTTCTGCACCATCAGCGTTATTTTCAACCTGCTCCAGGAAGCAGGACGTGAAAGGTATAAAGTTCAGGCTGTGCATTAAAAAAAAAAACAACAAAACCAACAAAATCAAAAAACTGTAAAACCTCCAAGGGAACAAACGGGGAGAAAGCACAATGTGTCCTCCCGGCAGAGATCTGACAGGACAAACCTTGAGGAAGTGGAGAGCAGATAATGAAAACAGGGCGTCAGCTTCTAAAAGGTAAAGTCCATCAAGCTTCAGGAGGAAGAAAAGGGTGCAGCCCTGGCCCCATTAACTCCTCCAGCACCCCGGGACTGCTCTTGCACAGCCTGAGCTAAGCCAGCACTGCTGGGTTTACTCTCTGTGTGTATCCACAGGCACCAGACTCAACAGCAGGAGCACTTAGAGGGACCAAGAGTTCAAACTGACCGTTTTTTCTCCTCGAAAACATCACTTTGCAGCTCCGATTTTTAAAACGCAAGCGAGCCACCAGAAGATTTGAGGAACACCCAGATTGCACAACTGGTTTAGCAGCAGTGTCCAGTGAATTCAGCACACCCTCCCAGTTCATCAGGGCGTTATTAGTATCAGTAGTGCAGATTCAAGCAGGACAGAGCCCAGGTGTGCTGTAAGCAGGAATTTCTGGTGAGATCATTGCAAAAGTGATTTTTTAAAGAAGTTTTGTGTTGATTCATGGATTCCAGGATATTTCAGTTCATTGTAGAAAGCTCAGGACAGCTGGAGGAAGCAGTTTAGAGACAGGAAAGAAACAAATGAGACCAAAACAACCCTCACACAAACAGGCTCCATTTCAACTCATTTTAGAATTAATTTCTGCCTTCTGCGCCCTCCACGTATTTTTCTTTCAACCACCTCAGCTATTCAACGGCAGTAATGTGAGCACAGGTATTAGACAGAACCTTTTTTTTTTTTTGATTTCCTTTGTTTTAGGCTTGCAGGTTGACGTGTGAACTGGAGAACAGGGAGGGCTGGAAATGAACACCTCGCTTCACAAAAGGAAGGGGAGCACTGCTGCACCTCCCACCCGGCTGAGGCAGCTCAGCCTTTGTTTCTCACTTTTTCCTTTCCACACGGGACCATCATTTTCTGGGTTACTCACGGTAGTTTTGAATGATCTGCGTGGAAAGAGCAAAACCTCTCCTGGAAGCTGATAATTGCTATGAAAATACTCCTGTGTTAGTCACGAGGAAGTAAGTGGAGGGGAAAAAAAAAAAATCGGAATAAGTCGTGTGGGTTTCTAAATTATTCTGTCTACTTCATAAAAGTGGAGTAAGCCCTGTTTTGTGAGCTTCTCTTTTAAGAGGGACTTAAGTAATTTTTATCACAAGTCCTCTTACAAGCTCAGCTCCTGGAACAAGAGAACTAAAAGGAATTAGGTTTGACTTAAAAAAGCTTTCAGTAGTCCTGACAGGAAACGGTTTATTTGTGTGGGTTTTTTTAGTTATTTACACCACCAACATATTTTTTTTTTTTGCCAAGATAATGGACTCATTATTGCACAAGTGTCTGGCTTTTAAATCTTCATCTTCTAACCTAAACCAGTTTGGGTAGGGCCAACACAGGGGCTCATTTCAGCTGCAAACTGGGCCTGTTTGGGGAGGGCAGAATGTCACCCCCGGCTGAGGGGAACCAATTCAGAATGAAAGTGAGATGCTGAGCCCTCAAAGCCAGACAAACCCTGCCCTGCTCTCTCAGGGCAGCACTTGCAATAAGGGCATTGCCTTTCTCCCTCACTTTTTTTCCTTTTTAAAGGCACATTTCTGCTCGTTGTTTTTTT
>VXBN01012627.1:57719-107635 GCA_013397395.1 Sinosuthora webbiana
TGTGCCCTCTTCCACTGTAAGAATTCCTGACAAACTCAGATATTCCAGGGCTGAAATATCCGGGCTGGACCTCGGCACAACCATTGCTATTGTAGCTCACATTTCCTGTTTGCGCTCGCCCGGCCACCGGCACAAACCCCCTCAGCAGTCGCCCCCTCGGCTGCAGCAGCAGCAGCAAATAAAATCCACATTTAAGCAGCAAAAAAACACCAACAATGCAAAGAGCCAGAGCTCAGGCCTGAGTTTTGAGCGGTGAGGAATTGGGTGCCATTCATCCTTTCAGGGATCTCACATCCCCAGGGAGAGAGGGGACGTTACCGCGCCCTCAACCACTCGTTTTAAGCTTTTTTTTTTTTTTTGGCCACATCTTTGACAATCCGTTTTTCAGAGCTAGAAGTGAAACCGAAGCACGAGGCAGAGAGTTGGGTGGGGATGGCCACAGGCTGTGATCCCAAGCCAGCACTCCACCTACTGTCCCCTGCTCCGGAGCCCTCGGGCAGCGCCACCTCATTCATTCATTTTCATTTTCGGCAGCAGAGATCTTTCAGAGATGTACAAACACCAAAAAATTCCTCCTGAGTTACCCTCAGCCATCCTCTGCTGGTAATGAGGTGATTCATGCTGCTCGTATTTTAATCTACCACCAACAGAAAACATCTCAGGACCGAGGGAAAAAGCCATGCACTGCTAAAACCAGTATTTGGAGTCATTAATCATAATAGTTTTATTTCCTACAGAACCGCATCATGATTACTATTTTTAAGGGTTGTTTTTAAAGAATTGTGAAAAACTTTAATGGGCTTCAGGAAAAAAAGCCAGTGGAGTTGTTTTGAAAGTGTCAGAATGGAAAGCATTCTTGGAAGAGTGGTTTGCTTCCCTGTTCCTGCGTTGAAGATGTGCTCTGTGCCAGCCCTCAGCTCGGTGCCAAGTGCAGTACAGAATTGTTGCCCAAAAAGCCATGTCAGATTTTACATCCAGTGCTGGCAGCAACTAAGGAAGCAGCACTGAACTAGGAACTGACACACGAGACAATGTTCAGGCCCTTTCTAACATCCAGAAAGCTCTTGAATCACAGGAACAGCAATTACAAGCCTGGTATCAAACAGCTCGACCTCTTGCACCAAGGACTGGTGACCAAAAAAACCCCAAATCAGACGTGAACCAAAACGACCCTGAGGCAGCAACACCCCTCCCACGCCGAGGCTGCTTTGAATTCTACTTTTAGCAAACTGTTTCCAAGTGCTCTCTTCTCAGCTCACCCCAGGATCTCTCCTGGCACTGGAAGGCAGCTCCAAAAAGCAGCTGGTGAGAGATGCTCTGAAGGATCCAGACAAATGACAGTGTCCAACACTGCAAAAACAGCTAAAAGCAGGCCAGGGAGAGCAAACATCAGGGTCACTCACTTACTGCAGCCATTGCACAACCACCTTCCAGGGCCTGCCCAGTGCTTGGCCACATGCAGTAGATGGAGAATGCAGTGTGTTCAGTTCAGATGCACCTGTGTGACAGCTGAAGGAGCCCGAGCAGGTGCCTACATGCCATCAATTCCTCCACGTGCCCTCAGTGGCACAGACAATGCTGCAAGTCCCAGCAGAGCTCAGCACCACATGGGTGGGCCCAAGGGCATTGTTCTCCCAGCATGTAATTGCATTCCCGACAACCTCCCTGTACATACAGCTTTAAAATGAGCAATTAATTAAAAGCAATTTGAAAGCACTTACTTGGGTCTGTTCTCTATTGCCAGCAAATCCAGGCACTTAAGCAGGGGAGGGTTTGTTTTGTAACTTCTCATTTCTTTGAGTCAGCAGAAGAATAAGTTTTAGCATTATGAAGGAATATAATTAAAGTACATGGAACACGAAAAGCAGATCAATGGTAATGCAAAAATTAATATTGAGAGCCCCACTTAATGTGTCATATTTCTACTTTTAGAGGGAACTGCTGTACAAATAACAAAGCAAAATAGTTACAGCTCCTCCCTTTGAGAGCTGGAGCTTCTAAATGCATTATTTCCAGATGGGTTAAATCCAGAACACCGCTCTGAAAGAGTTCACCCCTAAAAGCTGCAGCAGCAGCCTCACGTTTGAACTCCTCGTTCCCCCTCCCAAGGAGCAGACAGCGAGCACTGTTTTACTGCAGTGATAACATATCCCATGTACACCTTGCTGCTCCAGCTGCAGTGGTAACAACACGACCAGCTCAGGTACTCAAAACGCAAACACGGCTTGTGAGGGCCGGGAGCTGCAGTTTTTACACCCCCTCTGCCATCTAGTGGCAACAACCGCGCGGTTTCCACTGAGGTGTAAACCACGAGGTGCTCAGACAGCGCCCAGAAGTGTTAGCTGACCTGAGCAGACCATGCTAATCACTAAATCTTGCTCAGGAGAAAAAAAAAAAAAGGGAAATAAATCCTTCTTCGTTCTTCCTACTCACTGCGTTTGTGGAATTCCCTCAGTGAAACAGGAATATGCTTGTCTGCCTCATATATTTAAAGGAAACCAGTATTTCTCCTGTAGAATTACACTTTAGATGTTGATGGTGCATTTTTATTACATTTTACTCTACAACCACCTTCTAATCACTCAGTGTAATCTATTCAGTCTGTTTCCTCCTCCTAACAAAGTTTTGTGAAGCCTTCACTTTTATGTTCCCAACAAATACCAAATAAATACCTTCCCTAACAATATTAATTTCCTTTCCTGGGTGACACATCCCTGTAATCTTTGGAAGGCTGTTAACTTCCCAAACCCCCCACCATAAGTGATACTGATAAACCAACTGAGGAGTTGTATTTTCTATAAACATTCTATTCAGTTCAGGTCATGGCCTAGTGTGACCTCCATGAGGTTCGCATATCCCACAGGACAATCAAAGTGATGTATTATGGAATTTAATTTTTCTACACTGAAGTGATTTAGAACTTTGATTTTTAAATGTAGAGTAAAAGAAAGGCTCCACCTCCTCTAAGAAAAGAAGTGGTGCTGTCTTAGGAAGATTTCATGTGCCAAAATCATCTCGGAGTGGTCTGGGGTCTGACAGTGCTCAGTGCACAGACTTGGTTTTGTGTTTAGCAGGAATTCCTTCCACAGCCTTTAGAGTAAATGTGAGCTGCTCATCCCATGCCCTTCCATCTCCCAGGCACTGCCCTGCTGGGGGGAAAGGCAGGAGTTTCTTGTCGTGCCTTCTGTGTTATTGTTAATGATTGAAGCAGCTCTGAAAGTAAACATCTGTAATTGTTCCAAAATACAAGATGACATTTGTTGCATGAACTGGTTTTAATTATTTTGTGGCCATGAATCCTTTTCTTGAATCCAGGACAGTGGTTTCATAACCCAGGAACTAATCCAATGGCCAAAAGCAAAACACACCCAAACATCTCCCTGACTTCCATAGCTAAGTTGAGATAAACAACAACCATGCAAATTTTCATATTTTATCTTCATAGAAAAACATTGTTCTTGCTATTATTTTCCAAGCAAAATTAATACAGACTGAACTTTAAACCAGCTGCCTGTTTTGGTGGCTTCAGTTAGAAAAATGAGCATTTTGGAGCTACTAAAAAAAAAAAAAATACTCTGAAAAATTTTAAATGGAAACACTTGAGCTACACACAGTAGATCAGGCTTCAGTTAAATGAGGAGATTAGAGGACAGAGCTTGCAGATTTGGCTGGTTGTTTCAAAGTGAGGATTAACCAACAGCAGGCCAATATCCACAGCTCCAAAAACCCAGAGCCTGCAAACCACAGAACACGATGATGCAGTGTAGAACATGGACAGCATTCACCAGAGCACCAACTCTGGATGCATTTAATGTTCAGAATTTGCAGGAAATTATTTACTCACCTCTTTTAAAATATGCAACAATGAAAGTACTTGATTCAGAAAGGACATGGTGTGGAAATATCCTTACCAAGTAGAGCAGGAAGGTGTGCAGACCTGTTCCAAGCCCAACAGAGGAGAGGATGCCCAATCCTACCCAGTAGGCACACCAGAAGAACTTCTTCTCCATGTACCGCACGTACTGAGCAAGGAAAATCACAAAGAAAGAAAAAAAAATATATAAATTATGAAATCTCCAAGGGAGAGAATTAAGCTACAAGCTAACACAGACATTTATGTGGATTGTAACGGCTGAAATAGGCTCCTAAATATTTCTATTTCCAATTTATTACAGTAATAACACAGACATGTAGAGGAAACATTGCACTTTCAAAAGGAAAAAAAAAAATCACATCTTGGAATCAGCACATTTCCAAGAAGATAGATGGAAATTCAGGTTCAATAGTAGGAGGTTGAAATCCACAACAGGCCCACAAGGAGCAAGGCCCAGAAAGTGTCAAGCAGAGCCCAGGCAGGTCAGGGAATTGTCAGAACAGTTTGAATGAAGGAATGAAATCAGCTGCACTCCCAGTGAGTCTGCTGGGTGTTGCATCTTGGAGCAGGTTTGTTACTTTTTAAGAAAACATTAAAAAGCTGGTTGTGTGCTGCACCCAGCCATGAGGGGACATGGGAAAGTCACAGCAAGTTCTGGACACTCTTTTACACCACCCATGGACAAAGAGCCCCAAGGTGAATTTACACCATTCTCATCCAGGCTCCAACACGCCAGGGCACAAAAAACATCCCGAAAACGCCAAGTGTACACAGCTGACCCCTCCTTAACAGGGAGCTCCTGCACTGGCTGTCACCTGAGGGTGACACTGCCCTCAGCAGTCCCACAGGATCAGGTTTCTCCTCAGCAAGCTCAAGGAAACCTTGGAAGTCAGGACCTGGGCTCCAGAAGTGCAGATCCCTCAGGCAGGCAGTGCCACACCACAGCAGGAGGGATGGAAGCAAGTTCTCTGGAATTGGGAACCTGCTCATTTCAGAGCTGTGGTATCAGCTGGAATTGGTTTTTTAAAGGGTTTTCTGTGCTCCAGGAAAATCTGAAACTCCAAGAGAAATGGGGAGGGGGAAGGTGCAGACAGCACCATCACTAAGGTAAGCCATGTTTTACACTGCACCAGGCTTTGTGTCCACCACAGCTCCACAAAGCCTTTAAACCATTTGGAAACAAAAAGCAGCATCACAGAACCAGAATGTGAACCATGAAAACCACTTTCTATCTCTGTATGTGCCTGTCCCAGCTGGGCAGGACACCCTTCCACAGAAACACAAGGATCATTTCTTGGGAACCACGAAGCTCCGCCACGACTCAGGGAAACGTTTCCCCTCAAGAGCTCCCAGCACTATTCAAAGCTTGGTGAAGGAGTGCTGCAGCACCCGAGGTGTGCTTCACTCAGGGAACAGATGAGACACCTCCAGATCCACCAGAAGAGCTCAAACAGCACAGCTCATCCCTCCCCACCTCTGGAACACAGCCCGTGCGCACCCGGCAGAGCAGTCACGACGTGAGAAACAAAAACCTTAGCAAGGAGTGTGAAAGGTGCATTATAAATTCATGGAGATCCCAGCACAAGCCTCATTCAATTCCCAGCACGGGGAAGGGAGTGTGAGTCAGGGAGGCAGAGGTGGTACCTGTTGATGTGCTCCTTCGATGTAGTAGAGGGCTGTGAGCACTCCCAGTGCCAGCAACACGCACACCAGGACCCCGCGCCGACGCCACAATCTTAAAGACAAACGGCAAATTAGGGTTAATTAGTGCTTTAAGCGTGCATTTCAAAGTAACAGTTACCCCTGGGGACTGGATCTGCTCAGCAGGGACAATGGTTCAGTGTAAACCTCCCAAGAAAATATCAGGGGAGCCTTTACTCCTCAGGGAAATATCTCTTAGTGGCTGTCAAGCCGAGATCAAAGTTCAGCCACGCATATTTTATTTGTTTTTTACCAAAAGAAAAACAAAGTAACTGTCTGAAAACAAACACAGGCTGAAAACAATTCAGCTGCTGGAGCCAAGAGTCAGACCCAGGCCCTGAGCAGCAGCTGTGGCCAAGCACAGAGCAAAGCAGGCCCTGTGCTGGCCCTGGGCAAGGACGAGCTGGGTGCAGTTCAGAAGTGCTGATTTCCAGCTGTGCTGCTGGCCAGAACCACAGTGACAGTCACAGCAACAAATCTTTACATTATTCTGTTTCCCCTTATCTATTAAAATTAATATCTTGTAACAGCTCCAAATTTAATAAATGTATTTTAGGTAACTCCGAAGCATTAGGTGAGCAAAGGGAGAAAAGTGTTTTCCAAAGTAATTTGTTACCAAATAATTTTTAAGCATGTTTGGCTTTACTGGTTTTTTTTTTTCTGCTTGATGTGTATGTGGCCACACACAGGCGATTAGCAAATACATTCATTGTTTTCCAGGAAACACTATTATATTGCCACCTAATGAGATATAAAAAAAGCAAGTGCTAGCATCACTTAAAATTCCCAGACTATAATAGCAAACTATGAACATAACTTATCTATTTAGACAGAAAGATAGAAATGTGAGGCACAATACAGGAAAACAGTCACCAATATTTCATATTAGGCAAACTAAAAAGAGCACTCACAACATTTTTAAAATGAAAGTTAGTGCTGCTTACATTAGTATGACAATTGAATTTTCAAATGATTGTCATTCAAAACACAATTTATGCAACGGAACACGGGAGATCATTAAGAGTCAATCTGAGGTCTCAACTTAATAGGTTGTAATAGTCAGGGTTATTTTCTGTAAAGATTCTGTCAGGGGAGTGCCAGACAACTGAATGTGCTGCTCAGCAGAGGAGGCAAGTGCTGTCTGTAACAGAATTGGATGTCTAGGAAGCCAAACAAGATTTGAGGTCTTAAAATAAATCCTCAAATGTTATTTCTGCTTAGTTTAAACAAATGCTTGGAGATTGTCAGAAATTACAGACTTCAGGCCCAGTAAAACAGTTCCCAGAGACAATTCCTAATGGTAGCTGAAAGAATGCACACAATAAAATAAACAGGCTTGGGGGGCTGGATTTTTGTGGGGGGGAGTGGGGTGTAAAAAGGAATAAAGACTACACTACATAAACCTGGTTATTTTTCACACAAATCATTTCAAAAGAACATGGAAAGCAGAAGTTCCTGTCAGTAAATCTGAACTGCCAGCACCTCCAGCCCAGCCCAGAGAGGGAGTGAGCACAAAACCCTGAGCACCAGGCTCAGCTCAGCCTGCAGAGGAGCAGCCCAGCAGCTGGAGTCACCCAAGGTGACATTACATCCTGTCTCCTGACTGGGAAAAGCTTGGTAAAACTCAGTCCCAAGCACAACAGAGCCCAGTTACCAACACAAGCACTGGATGGCTGCTGCTCTTGGCACTTTCATTGCAAACTCTACTCATGTTTTGGCAGCCTAAAGCCTTGGGCCTTGTGCCTCAGGAACTGACTCTGCGTTTCAGCACCAGCAGGGAACGGCAGGACTGCTCCTCACAAATTCTCTCACTGGAATAAAAGCTGGTTTTATCCAGTGTGAAAATAACACTCGGGGAAAGTGCTTTAATAAATCATTTCCTGCTGTAAAAGGGCCCACAGAAAGGCAAAGTCCCCTTCACAGCATCATAAACATCACTGCAAGCTCCACAGAACCCTGATCTCTGCCCTGGCTGAGCCATTTGAAGATTACTCAGTGACACCAACACCTGCATTAGTAGGTCAGTGCTTAACACTGCAGCCAGAAGCACAATATCCCTTTGCCTCAAGGATCCCTGAACACTGTCCCACTGTTTCAAATTGGAATATTCAACTCCTCAGAAAGGCAGCTTGCCATTTTCTCCCCCAAGCACCTTGCTGCACTCATGTAATTTAGGCAGAAGGTCTGAGAGCGTGGCTACAAGTGTGGGATGTTCCAGCAGCCACCTCTAAGGGACAAAAATACACATGTTCTCTGAAATAAAACAGTTTTCAAGTTGTGAATCATCAGGGAAAGGGAGATGTCAGAATGACCTACTGAATCAGAGCATGGGTTTGCCCAGAACTCTTAGTAGAAGTTAAAGAAATGATCTTTACTTTACGGTCCATTCCTTCAAGTTTATTAGAGTTTCCAGGCAAAAATACTGCAAGGTAACGAGCGGTTTTCTCCACAGGACAATGCTCAACCTCTCCTCTCGCTCCCTTCGCTTCCTCTCGCTCAGCATTGAGGAATCTGCAAAGGGAAAGCAGAAAAAAAAATATGTAAAAGTACAGGCTGGCAGGTCAGGTGCTATCCCACCCAAAAATATAGGTTTTTGGGTTTTTTTAAATTTGTTAGGAAGTTAATGTGAGCTCTCAGTCATCTTTCCTCCTGATCCCAAAGCATTTGCTGCCTCAGGAATGAGGTGACACGCAGGGAACGCAGGGGTTTGCTCCCCCCTGGCACCTCCTTTCTGCAGGGCACTGCCCTAAAGCAGCCACCAGCCCAGGTCACATGTGACCTCAGCACCTGCTGCAGGGACATCTCCCTCTGAACTTTTGAGCCTCTTCTTTCCCAGCAGAGCTATTCCCAGCCTCCCACTTCCAGCAGATGGAATTACACGTGCTCTTTATCCCCCTCAGGCACGGTGTAACTGGATAAGAGCACCTGCCCTCCCTGTCCAGCTTCTCCCAAACCCCTCCCGTGGCAAGGAGCTGCTTTTGGAGCCCAGCCCTGCCTGGGATGGAGCTCACACCCAGCCCAGGCCCTGCTCACTAAAGGGCTTTTCTAATCAAGGTGTCATTTTGTGCTCACAATAAGGTGAATAAATCCCCAAACCCGAACTGGTTTTTTGGAGGAGAATGGCTTGTTCAAAGGTTAATGAGCAGTTCATAATTTTTAAACTTCTAAAGAAAAGGAATTCTGGAATAAGATTTAAAAAAATAATAGCAGTAAACAAGGAAAAAATACACTTGTATCCAAACAGACACCAGACTTGTTTAAACATCACTTCAAATGTCACAACACACGTATTCTATTTTGCACTGTAATAATAGTCATACATTTTAGATTTTTAAAAAGCTGCTGCATTTAAAATATTAATGTAATGTGATCTCCAGCATATTGTGACCCAAGATGTATCATTTCAGTCTCACTCCAGGAACTGAAACATTTTGCCTTATCAGATGCTGCTATTTACACAGAAATTGCAGATCTCATTAGTCACACAGCCCACTTCATTTTGTATTCCTTAGCTGTAAAATCAATTGCTTAGGATGAACTAAGAGAAATCCTGGCAAATACTGAAGAGCAGCCACATTCCCTCAGAGTTACAGAATGATTTATCTTTAAGGAAAAGACTTTAATTTGTCCCATACATACAAGCATGCAGTTAATCTTTTTCGTTTAATATGCGTAATAAAAACGTTTCAACCTTGTTTTTATGACCTTGTTTTTAGTAAAAGGTCGTAAAAGACAATGGTGTAAGACTGCACACAACTTGAGAAATCACTTGATTACAAAACTTAATTAAATATGGAACTGGCACATTCAAAGCTGACAGGAAACAGACAAAGATGATTATAATTTCCACGCTTTACTACACAGCACGGATAATTCAGTGACACAAAAATCGTCATGAACTGTTCTCAGGTTATTTTTCATCAGTTCTAAACACTGACCTCAGGCTACTCCAGACATACCAGGATGAAAAAACAGAGGAGAGGCAGGAGGTGAAGTAGTTAAAACTGTTTTGGTGGTAATTTATCACTGAAACCAATAAATTACAGCGACACTGAATTTCAACAGAACAGCTAGAAATTGGGAGACTAATAACTGGATCTGTCCCAGAGTAAAGCAGATTTTTATTACCAAGAACTTTTCAGTGCCAAAGGGTGGGGTTGGACAGCCTGATTTCCACAGCCACACACTTGTCAACAGAGTTCCATTTTTTTAGGGTTTGTTGTTGTTGTTGTAGCCCCTGTTGGTACCCAGGTCAGCTTTGTGGGCCTTACATGTATGTGAACATCAAAAAGATCAAAAACTTTGGGAGGGGAAAAGAGTGTAAGAGAGATGTGAATGCAAATACACAGCATGAATCTATTTTCCATGGCTTTGAAATCCTAAATCCTTCCAGGTTTAGAGCTGACTGAGGTTTCTAAGATTGATTCAGGCATCCAGGCCCTTTGTATTAAGTGGGCACAAAGTCACAGAACCCCAGAATGGTTTGGGGTGGAAGGAGCCTTAAAGGGAAGGGACCCATCTCATTCCACCCCCTGGCACAGGTCAGGTGGCTCCAGCCAGCCTGGCCTCACCAGAAAACCCAAATCAACCCCTTTTCAATCTTGTGCTGTTTTACACCCCAAAGAGGCCAGCTGAGAACACCAAGTGGTTTTCCACCTACCTGTGAAGTTGCCATTGTGCTGCTCTTTGCTCATTCTTATGCGTCTCTGGTCACAGTCTGTGCCATTCTCTGCCATTTCATAGATCACTCACGTGTGTGGATCTAAGAGCAGACAAAACCCCAAAAAGGACAAGGTGTGTTTCTGGTTAGGAGGATCCCACAGTCAGAGGACAGAGACAAACACCCAGCAGCTCTCCAAACCCAACTCACACTCGTCCTGCATTACACCATCAAACAGGAGAGAGTGATTCAATCCCCACAGTGACAAAGATTAAAACATTTCCACCTACACGATTCTAAATTTTTCACTGGAATGACAAAACTCCCTCACTTCTAACAGCTGAACAAAAGCTCATTAAACAAACCCATTTCCACGACCCAACCCACTGTTTGGGCTCCAGGTGCAGCAGAGCTTCATACAAACCTCACTTCCATCCCGAGCCTGGTGTTCCAGGTGTGCTCCTCATCCTGGCACTAAAGCTCTGCAGGTTGTGACTGTGTCCAAAAACCTCCCTGGCTGAAAGATCAGCCCTCAGGGTGGTAACCACGAGACTGAGCTGCACCTCCTGCTTTGGCATCTCTGAAGCACAAGAGGCAAACTCTTCAGAGGACAAGGGCTTTCTGATGGAAACTTTGCTGACACTGTCCATGCTCTCTGCTGGCTTGGCCTCTCTCTCTAGAGAGATCAGCCCTAAAACAAAACCCCAAAAAGAACAGATGTGGTTTTCCTTATCCAGGAGAGTAAATAATGCAAGAAGTGGGAGCCAGCACAAACCAGAGTGTTGCAAGAGCTGCCTTTTTTTTCTTTTTAAAAAAAACCCAACCTGAACAGCTGACAATTCTTATGCAACCAAACACAAAGAGAATAACCAGTCAGACTTCTTGTTTTTAAAACCCACTCCTGAATCTTAAAACAGTTTCTGGAGTTTTATTTGGAAAAGAGAGTCCCACAAAGCTAAAGCATTTTATTTGCATGGTATTTCTCCCTGTAAGCACACTCTATTTACAATTTTTGATACATTGCTTTCGTTGGAAAGAAAAGTGATGCAATATTAAAATGACAGGTTACATAAAACTGTCCAGTGGAAGAAATTAAAGTTCTACAGAAAAAAAACCAAAAACTTCCCCATTGATTTATGTTCAGCTTAAGAGCCAAGCAGCAACTCAGGTTTGGTAAACAGGAGTGAGGTCACCCCTTGGATTCAGACTGCACTGATTTTGTCAATTTTTAAAATAAAATGTTCAAAGATTTCAGATGCTGTGTTTGACATTTCCAGAGCCTCACAAGTCAGTTTTGGACAGGAGTTTTTCTAAACAGGTACAAGCCTTGTGCATTACTTGCAATACAGATAGAATTGTCAGCTAGAATCTAATCATTAAGGGTTTTAGTTAAAATCCAGTAGTCAAAAGCACTGAGGTCTCAGGAAGGAATCCTTTCTCCAACACCTCCCCCTGACACAAAAATGTGCAGAAACAGAAATCTGGCTAAACGAGGCAGCAGAAACTCATCTCATGCATGTTACAGCTTTTTTTTCACTGCAACACCAACCCCAGAACACCCAAACCACCAAAAAAATGAACAAAACAGCTTTGCAAAAAGCTGAAAAATGCTCCAGAGTCAGCCAAGGACAAGAGGCCCGAGCTGCTGCAGTGGGAGCTCTACAGCATCACTCTGCAGTCACCTGCAGCCCAGGGAGTGCTCAAACCCCAGGGAAATGTGAACCTCTGCCCCTCCCCAGGTGAGTTCAGAGCAGCCTGACACTCTGGAGCTACCCCAGCCCTCAGCTGAGGACAACAGGCCAGTTGCTGTGGCAATACCAGGACCAAATGTTCACCCACCCCTTAATTCCACCAGCACAGTGGAGTGGTTGGTTCTGACTGCACTCAGCCGTGCTCATTTTTATATACATTTAAATAAGTATTGATGGACATCCACGAGGTAAGTTCATATACACACATACCCATGTAAACACCACACGAACTGACACACACACACACAGAGCTCAAACTGCAGAGGGCAACATTCAAACGACACACCCACACACGGCAAGGCTGATGTTCACAGAAAGCTGCTTAGGAAGCAAAAGCCATCCAGAGCTGTTGAGCACAAACAGCAACACTAAAAAAAGGGTTCTGGCTTAGGGAACTTCAGTCACATTTTGTTGACTTAAATATAGCAAAGATTAGAGGGGAAAAAACAAGCCACGAATTTCAGTGGAAGCCACACGTTCCTCATTCTGAAATCTGTCTTTTTTTCACGTGTGCAGATCCGGCCTTCAAAATTAAAAGTCTAGATTGGTTTGGTCTCTGCTCTCAGGTTAATCACACCCCAAGGAAGTTCATTTAGTGCAATGCCAACTGCTCTCCATGTTTGATGGCTGTCACAGGACTGAATTCCAGTGCATTCCATAAAACTCCTGCCTCTCTGGGGGTCTCAGGTGTGCTGTTCCCAAGGCATGACAGCTTTTTTTTCTTTCTTCTCAGGAGCTCAACTGCCCAGAGCCACTTTTACCCTGGCTGCTTGGAAAGGCACTAATCCAGGATTAGCTTTGCATAACACCACCTCAAGTACACAAGCCAACGTTTGCGCTGAAGCAGATAAATAATCCCCTTCCACACTTCTGGAGGACAAATATTTGTCAAGAAGGTCTTAAAGTTCAACCACTCTGCAGGAAAGCTCTAAAAATTCCTATTTAAAAACACAGGTGACTTGGAGATGGGATACCTGTCACATGGCAGGGCTGAACGGGCTGCAAACCCTTCCTGGCTCCAGAAAAGAACCTCTCTGGTTTACCCAAGTCTAATTATACTTAAAGCATCTTACAAAGGGACTGGAGGATGCACATCCCCTCAGCTCAGCACCCCTGATCTGCTGGACCACTAGTCCTGCACTAATGCCTGCCCACAGGGATTAGCTGGAGTGAGAGTCTGACCCAAAACTGAAGGAGTTCTCCTTCATTAACTCACTCCATATTCTCCAGTCTACACCCAACCCATGAGAGCTCACCACAGGAAATTAAATTCCATCTGCTGAACAGAACTTCACTTCTGACAGATGCTGGGAAAACACACAGAGCCCATCTCTAAAAATAAATTTGCCTGCTACACCGAGTACTTAGCAGCAAACATAAAAATAAACTATTTGAAAGAGCGAGGAAAACAACTGTGGCCAGTTTTTGTATCAGGGTGGCTTAGATCATTTGTCAGGGCTGAGCTCCCACAAGAACTGCTTTGTAGGGCTGAACAAAGAGCTCACAATACACCACTGAGCTTTGGTGCAACCCAAAACGTGAAGTATAAAAAGACAATTATTGCTAGTCAAAAATGCAAATTGGTCAACAAACAGGGTTTATGGTCACTGTGACTGGCGCTCCACAGCATAAGTGAGACACAGCAAAACAAGCTATCAGGGCAGGAGAACAACAACAAAATCGGGCACAGCAGGATGTGCTCCCTGTAGTCAGAGAAAAGGACAAAAGTCTCTTCTCTGAAGCTCTGGGGAGGCTGTGGAAGCACCCAAGTGTTGGGTGCACTCGTGCAAAAGGAGCCAGCTGGGTGTCTGCACTCTCACTTGGAGGAGCAGAATGTGGACTCGTGGTCTGTACTAAGGATTTTTGGAGGACTCCCTCCCAGCGTGCTGGAACAACAAGGAAGCTGTTTTCATGACCTCACTGCTCTCCCAGACATTGTTTGAATCACTAATATCTTAGCACTTCTTACTGAAAGAGCCCCGACTCTCCTCTCCATCAGCTCCTGCTCACACAGCTCCCAGAACCAGTCAGAGCATCCTGTTGTTTCCCCCAGCCACCTCAGCAGCACATCATTTCCAGTTAGTTCTTGCATTTAAAGCCAGATGTTCCAATCCTACTGCTTCTTTCTCCACTACTTTTCTGATATTTCTTCTTTTTCTACACCCCTGTTCTTCAGTTACAACAAGGAGGAAAAAAGGATTAAAATCCAGCCTTTCCAGGTGGGTGAAGAATTACACTAACCTAGACAGTGCTGCGCATTTGTGAGAGGGGGGGTTTGATTTTTCAGTCCTCAAATGCTCTCCAGAGAGAATAAGTCGACAATTCCCTGGCAAAGAAACAGCCTGGAGAGCACTTTTCCCTCGAAAGCCAAAGACTGCCTGGCACAGGATCACGTTCAGGTGAAGGATGGGATCAGTTGGGAAGTGAAACATTACCTACCCCTTCCAGCTCCTCACAGTTACTCCCTGTCCACCACTTCTGCAGGGTCTGAAGGCAGTGCCAGAGCCCAAGCACGTCCTCAGCTGTGCAGCCCAAAGCTGCTCCTCCTGCAGAGCTGCTGCCCCTGCAGAGCAAGAGAACACGGTTCATGTGACACTGGAGTGACACAGCCCCTCACTCGGAGGTTAATGACTTTCCCGAAGACGACGCACAACAGAAAAAGCGACTGCTCGATTTATTTTTCCAGTCCTTCAGCACTCCTGGGAAACATTCAATTAAAATAAATGAGGCCACGTCTGAAGGATGTTCCAGATCTCCACAGATTTAGCTGTAATGGGTCATTTTGATACGAGCGCGTTTATTCCCCACACTAAAAGTGTTTTCCCAACTAAAATAGTTTAATTCCTCAAAGGAGAAGTAATTCACTTAAAGACCACAGGTTTCCATTTTGTGGGTTATGCCTCTGTACGCCAGACCTATTTTCCAATTCCTGCCCAAATAAATCATCTTAGAATTTAGAGTTTAAAATTCCTTTTTTTTTTCTCCTAAAAAGACTTTGGGATGCCTTTTAGGAAAGGCTGTTGTAACATGAGCTTCAGGGATGCCATGTGTCTTGGTTTACACCATGTAATTTCTTTTGAGTTACCTGAAAGTTCTGTCCCTGCCAATAAAGCCACATATATATAAATCTGACCTTTTTGGTGTATTTTTTTTCCTGGTGAAACATGAATTTTGATTACATGCAGCAGTAGAATCAGGTGCTATAATAAAGCAGTAGAGATGCTGTGCAATAAATAGATGAAAAGGTGAGATCCAGGGATAAGAGGATATGCAGAGGAGGCAGAGCACAGATGAAAAGGGACGAACACAAGGAGCTGACAAAGCCCAGAGAGGCTGAAAGCAGCTCCTGAGATAACAAATCCTGCTTTTCACAGGAACAGCCTCTGAATGGAGCCAATTCAGATTTCACACTTGGCCATCCAGTGAGGACACACTGCCCAGACAAGGCTCGCAGAGGCCAATTCTGAGCCCTGGGAGAAAGAAAAATATTCTTTTAATAAGCCTGAAACACCCTGAACAACTGCCTGCCTCACTAATAACATCTCCCGGCTCCCTCTGGTCCAAGCAGCACCAAAAACAGCGAGGTTTGGTGCTTTTGGTGCTGACCCACGACCGTGTTTGAAGCTGGTACAAAAAGCTGAGTGTTGCAACACCTTCAGGGTTGTGCCCTTTGTCCTCAGGGAACGGCAAAGTCCACCCAGCTCACACTTGTCCACAAGGAAGGGAAGTTAAAGTTCCAACCTGCAGATAACTCTGTCTCCCCCCACAACACCTCAGGAATCATAGGGGGTTTTTTTTGTTTGTTTTAAACCCACAGTTTTTTAAGAAATGTCAGAGATCACCCTGAGGAGATGCAGTCAGAGGCAGTCATGACATTCAGAAGGAATTCTAAGACAACAACTTAGAAAAAAAGCTTTAAGGTGGAAAGAGTTATTCCAGCCTACTCACCTTCCTCATTGCTACCACCCACTTGAAAGCTCCTGAGTCTCCTCCTACCCTTCCCCACGGCAATTACAACCACCTTTGGTTTCAGCAGCGCAGCAGGACACGAAACAAAGCTCAGACTAACAGAGAGAGCTCACCTCCCATTGCACAACTGGAAACTGGCTTTTGAAACCCTCGTCTGAAAACAGGGGGTGAAGCCATCCTTACAACTGTCACTTATCCCCTAAGGAACAAAGGAAAATCTAGTCCATGCTGCAGAAACAATGGACTGGAAGGAGGACGACTGACATAACTGCTTCAGTGGGAAAATTAACGTACTAAGAAGAGCCGATGTATGTTATCACAAGGTGTTAAGAAGCATGAGAAGCCCCCACCAAACTGAGGTGAAACAATCTCTCAAAGAGCAGAATTCCTCACAGCAAAACAGCAGCTAAATCCGCCGCCCAAACACAGCACGTGAAAGATTAACACCACACTTTGTCCCCCTCAAGGCACATTGTCGCCATTAACCAAACCAGATTACCCACTTGTTGGTAAGCACAGAGCAAAAAAGGGCAGGAGAAAACCCTCAAGAAATGCCACAGGTGCAATTGAAAGGGGATAACCTGGATTCACAGCACTTTATAGATAAATAGCTGCCATCAAACGCACTCATCACCCCCTCCCTTCCCTCAGGCCACCTACATGACCTGCCAAGCATCTGAGAGGCAAAACTAGAATGGAAGCGGGATCTTGCTGCTTTGTTATCTCCTGTAAGCACCCGATGACATCGCCTAGAGAAATAAAAGCCAGACGAGGTGCTTAACCCCGGTCAGCAGAAATGCTCCCATGGATTCGGGCCTCACAGCCACAAGCCCCAGGCAGCCCACGGGGGATGCATGGAGCGCCCAGCCGGGAAAGCACAGCACATTTCCAGTGGAAAAAAACACAAAAAAGCCATCGCTATCTGACTCTTTGGAAGAGCAGAGCCGCTCTCCAGCGGGGATGAGATGGCAGCGGCTCGTTTCTCGCCCCGAAAGCCGTGGAGCAGCAGCCTCCCCTCCCGCCCTGCCCCTCCTCAGCGTGCCCGGCCATCCCCCGGCTCCCTCACGGCTCCCTCGGCTCCCACAGCTCCGGGGGCCGCCCGGGCCGGGGGGCTCCTCTTGCCGCCGTCACCTCAGAGCCGGAGGAGCCGTGAGGGCAGCGCTGAGGAGAGAGATGGGGCAGAGCTGAGGGATGGGAAGCGCTGAGGGGAGCCCTGGGGCAGCGCTGAGAGGGGCCATGGGGCAAAGCTGAGGGGAACCATGGGCAGCGCTGAGGGATGGACAGCGCTATGGGGAGCCCTGGGCAGCGCTGAGGGGAGAGATGGACAGCGCTGAGGGGAGAGATGGGGCAGCGCTAAGGGATGGACAGCGCTGAGGGGAGAGATGGGGCAGCGCTGAGGGATGGACAGCGCTGAGGGGAGAGATGGGGCAGCGCTGAGAGGGGCCATGGGGCAGCGCTGAGGGGAGCAATGGGCAGCGATGGGGCAGCGCTGAGGGGAGCCCTGAGGGATGGACAGCGCTGAGGGGAGCGATGGGCAGCGCTGAGGGGAGAGATGGGCAGCGCTGAGGGGAGAGATGGGGCAGCGCTGAGGGGTGGACAGCGCTGAGGGGAGAGATGGGGCAGCGCTGAGGGATGGACAGCGCTGGGGGGAGCGATGGGCAGCGCTGAGGGGAGAGATGGGGCAGCGCTGAGGAACGCCATGGGCAGCGCTGAGGGATGGACAGCGCTGAGGGGAGCCCTGGGCAGCGCTGAGGGATGGACAGCGCTGAGGGATGGACAGCGCTGAGGGATGGACAGCGCTGAGGGGTCCCGCTGAGGGGCCGGCAACGAGATCCCCGCCCGCCGGGACGAGCCCCGGGCCCGGCTCCGCACTCACCACGCTCCGGCAGCTCCGCTGGGCCCGGCACAACGCGGAACTGGGCCCGGCACAGCACGCCCCTTCCCGCCCCGGGCTCCGTCACTTCCCGAGCGCCGCGGCCCCGTCACCTCCGGGCGGGCGCGGCGGAGCGGCCGGGCGGGAGCGGCAGGTGAGCGGTGAGGGGGATGGATGCTCCTTTATGGCCCCCTCATTCCCCCGCTGAGGGCCGCGGGGTCCCGCACGGTTCGCCCCCCGCTCGGTGTTTGCCCTCCGTGTCCGCTCGGGCTCCAGCGCGGCCGGGCCTGGTGGGGCTGAGGTGCCGCAGCCCGCGGTGGGGCTGGAGGCGGCCCCGCTCCTCAGCCGAATTTGGGGTATTGGCTTAAAACCTCCAGCATTTCACCGTTTCTCTCCCCGATTTTAGGTGTAATTTTGACATGAGGAAAGGCTGAGAGAATTAGGGTGTTCGACGTGGAGAAGCTCCGAGGTGACCTAATTGTGGCCTTCCAGTGCGTGAAGGGAACTTAGAGGAGCGGTGGGGCAAGACTATTAACAGAGGCCTGGGGTGACGGGACAAGGGGGAACGGGTTCAAATTGGCAGAGAGGAGGGTTAGATTGGATATTAGGAAAAAAAAATTCCCCGTGAGGGTGGGCAGGCCCTGGCACAGGGTGCCCAGAGCAGCTGTGGCTGCTCCTGGATCCCTGGCAGTGTCCAAGGCCGGGCTGGATGAAGCTTTGAGCAGCCTGGGATAGTGGAAAGTGTCCCTGCCCATGGTAGAGGGTGGAACAGATGACCTTTAAGGCCCTTTCCAACACAATCCATTCTATGATAATTTGCCATTTTATCTTAAAATAAGATTTTGCTTGCTGAGTCGAAGCCCATTGCCAGTGAGGTGTTTGCAGTCAGAAAGCTGTGTCTGGGGAACTGTTCCTTTGTGTTTCTAACAAATGTTGTTTGCAAACAACCAGGTGGAAACCGGGTGAGAGCACACGAAGTGCTCTCAGAAGCTCAAGTAAAATCAGTCTTTCTCCCCTTTCAGAGGCAGTCCCTCAAATCCACCATGATTTCTGTCTTGGAGCCCGAGTTCGTGAAAGTCGTCATCGGAGTGGCGTGTGGTGTGTGCCTGGGCTGGGGCATCCGCGGGAGGCTCCGCAGGAAACCTGCAGCTGGAACAACGCCAGAGCCTCCCCACAGCCTGGGGGGCGAGGCCGACATCATGGGGGAGTCCGGGGAGCTCAAACTGGTGCTGGTCGTCCGCAACGACCTGAAAATGGGCAAGGGCAAAGTGGCGGCGCAGTGCTCCCATGCTGCTGTCTCTGCCTACAAGCAGCTTCACAAAAGGAACCCCGAGCTCCTGCAGCAGTGGGAATACTGTGGGCAGCCCAAAGTGGTCCTCAAAGCTCCCGATGAAGAGACTCTGGTGCAGCTGCTGGCTGAGGCCAAGCGCCTGGGGCTGACCGTGAGCCTGATCCAGGATGCTGGGCGTACTCAGATAGCTCCGGGCTCCAGGACAGTCCTTGGCATCGGACCAGGACCCGCTGAGGTCATAGATAAAGTTTCTGGTCACCTTAAACTCTTCTAAACCGGTACCAGAAAGACCTGGATGGGTTCATGTACGTCAGTGCTGAAGGGATAAAAATCCAAGTTGGGTTGTTTGTTTTTTTTCCATGTCTTCCCTCAGTGTTAATAAAATAAGCAAGTTTTGTAAGATTTGAGTTTGTAAATCATGAGTTTCTCTTGCTTGTGTTCCAAAGGGGGAAAGAAAATTCTAGGCTCAGGGCAGATGAGGAGAGCAGAGCTGGCACAAGAAGGAACCCAGTGAATTTGCAACTTGTGCAGCTGATTGAGGATTTTGCACGTCGGTTGACAGAGTTTAAGAGTTTCCTCTTTGTGCCTGTTTTTTGTAGAGAATACATTCTTTAATTCAGAAAGGCTCAGCTGCTGAAGCAGTGAAGAACTGGAGCTGGGGATAACCGTAGCCAACTTCCTGCCCAAACAACTGCTGGTAACTGGTACCAGGCTGACCAGTTTGACTGGATTTGCAGCCCAGACCAGTGAAGAGTTGTGGGGAGCAGCTGTAAGCTGAGCTTCCCCCTGGAGGGGTCTGTGCAGCTAAACCAAGGTGTGGGGAGTTACCCTCCATATAAACAACTGGGCACTCAGGGCCAGACAAATCCTGGTTTTCTCGGGATTACCAGGCACTCCTGGGTTTAAGGAAGGACCCTGTTACAGATATAACTGCACAGTGCAGAGCACCTTGGGGCTTCCAGTGAATTCTGCTTGTACAGTTTGTGAGAGCAGCTTTGCCAGCCTCAGGATCACAGCACAGCTGTGGAGCTCACAGGAGGAAGGGGCAGTGGGATCTGGATCCTGATGTGGCTCCTGGTTAAGAGCCAGGAGCTTCTAGAGCTGTGGGAGATCTGGCCAGTGCTGTCGGACTCGTTACACTCAAATATGACAGTATTCATTGAGAAACATTTAAGTCAATTTTATTTGAAGCTAAATATGTTTAAGGCAATTTACATACCTAGAACATGATCTCAATTGAACTGGCACACCCTACTACAATCCTAATGTATCATCTGGTCCAATATGCTGGAGTTGACCACAGTGCAGCCAACTGGTGAAAAGTGCTATTTTCTTCTCTCTGGCATAATCTTTCTCTAGAAAAAGCATTACATATTTTCCTGTATTGCCCCCTCAGTGCAAGACCCCACTGCTGGTCCCCATTGCTGCTCTGCTGCTGGCCCCTCAGACCCCTGGCTGCACACACCTGCATTGCCCCCCACTACCAGCACTGCAATACTTGGTTTGAGTCCAAAGGTCCTTTTTTTTTTTTTGTTGAAGACAGTAAAGTGAAGCTACCACTATGCAGCATGTCCACAGTCCAGTAATTTATTTTTAAATTGCGTAATTTCAAATTGCACAAACAAAACTGAACAGCAATATGCTTGAATTCTCTCTTCTGTACACTCAAAACAGTGATCTAAAACACCACAATATCCAACATACACAAACCTCAGGGCAGGGTTAGTAAATACACAGATTGGAATCATGGTGCTCTGTTCCTGAATGGAATGTCCCACAAAAGCACAGGATACAGCACAACATAAGGTCATTTGTTACATATGGAGTGAGCAAAAAGACACTAGCGTTTTCTATATGCATAACTGGAAAAACCTGCATAGGTTAAGGGAAAAAAAAAAAACAAAACCCAAAACAAAACCCAAAATTTTTACTCATTTTAAGTCAGGCAAGGTTGTCTGTACGCATTTTAAATTCTTTTAGAGCTATGCAATCCAACCCAGGGAGGATATGCTGATTAGTGTTGTCTCTTGTCAGCAGTCTTGCAAGGTCAAATACAGGTATCTTGGCTTTAGCTTTCTCCAAATATACAGTGAGATTTAAATGCATTTAGAATAGACAGTACATACCGTAAGCTGCTCACATACAATGAACTTAAGATTCAATATTAGAGTGTAACACTATAGAGTGCAAATCAGAATCTTCACAATAGACTTAATGGTAATAAGCAGTCCTGCAAAAGCCCACTTTGAACAAAGGTCGTTTAAACTATTCCCCCTTCTGAAAGTAAAAGTCTAAATGACATGGAATGTGAAAAAAAAAAAAGATTTAACAGAAGTGATTCGAATCGTTTGCGCTAGAAAAAACCAGTCCTTCATGAAGTCAAGGTTACAAGAACACGAGGCAGAACTCTTTGCTTTTCCCTGTTATGAGTTAAAGCGGGGAGGGACGGTGGAGTTTCAGTAAGAAAAGTTGCTGCTCCAGACTGACTTTGTGCTGCATCTCACATGCTGTAGCCGAAGCCGGGCTGTGGCTGCCCGTACGGAGGGGCCGTGTAGCCGTAGCCGAAAGGTGCCTGGGGAGGAACCGCCACGCTGGGTCCTGCTGTCAGCATCAGCTGGGGCTGGCCTGCAACACACAACGGGCACCTTACTCCTCCTGAGCTCAGACAGCACTCAGCAAAACGCCTCAGAATTTCCAGGAGGTTACTTCTGTGTTTCACCCTGCTGACCTGGGCTGGGATCCTTCAGGGCCAGAACGGGTATTTTACCACAAAACCTCAGGATATGTGGCTAAAAATACTAGAGTGTAAATAACCTTACTAGAACAACCTAGGTATAAAGAAAATACCCAATATAAAGTAGGTATAAATATGCTTTAGATACAAAGCATATTGCACAAGATCCAAATAACCACTTGCTGGAAGTCTGAAATAGCACAGCTCCTGTACAATGAGCTTTCCTCAAGGAGCCAGGACAACCTTAAATCCTGCAGTCCACAGCCCACCTCAGCAGCCACAGCAACAGAGTGGCACTTATCTACTATTTTGGAATACATTCCTTAAGACTTGATTTCACATGGAGAACGTTCCCATTTCCCAGGACTTCCTCAGGTGAAAAACAAGATTAGGGAAGACTTGTTTTAAAAGTGAAATGTGTTATTGATAACACAGGAACTAAAGCATTACCATAAACAATAGGTTGTGTTTCTGTAGCTTGCTCCTCTTCCTTTCTCAAAGACTCTGATGCATCCAGTTTATCCACCTGGAATTGAGACCAACAATTAAAGAAATCTCCTCTAAAACAGGTACTTATTCGTGGCAGAGAAGTGGAAAAGCCTTAGTGGTATGTCAACACCCATCAAGAAAAGGAGACCATTTACAAGTTAAGATCAATTCAAGTAGCAATGTTGGTACTGGTGCAGTCAAGATTGTCTGTTTCCTGAAAAAAGCCCTCATTGAGGGATTTTCAACTACTTTGAAAGCTCACTCCAGGCTGAAGCTTTGTACAAAAGGGTCTGTATTGGATTGGAGCTGGACAGTCTTTGGACACAGATTTGAGCTCAGTCTCAATTGGAGACCTCTGGCATTGGAGCAATTGCCAAGATAATGCCCAGACCTGGAGAAGTTTCCCTGGAGGTGACATTGGGGCAAAGTGATCCGGTTTGTATTTGGATAGAGCAGACTGCAATAGCATCCGACATGTCACTTGAGCCTCAAGATTTCACTTTCCAAACCCATTCACTCATGCAATTTAAGTTCAAATGCAGAGAATGCATGTGTATAAGACTTGCTTTTTCCACTCCAGAACTGTGTGGCAGTCAGCCTAAACCCACAGATACTCCAATCCTTCCAGCTTTACACACAGTAACAGACAAGCCTGGCCAGCTTCACTGCAGTGGTGCTGTTTGCCCACCCCTACAGAAAGGGAAGAGAAGGAACTTCTTCTGTAGTGAAATATTGCTCATTTCTAAGACAGATCCAGGGGAACTCAGCATTTCTACAGTCTAAGGCAGGCCCTGAAACTAAAACCACAAAACGAGGTATTGGTATTTTACCTGGGAGATAAGATTTAGAACAAAGTCAGAGATGATAATGCCAATTACTTTGAAAGACAATAATACAACTCACAAGATTAACGTGTCATTCCATTTGTGTCCTTAACAAAGGAGCTTGAAGGAGTTTCCTGCACTTACACAGGGGGTCAGTGCTACCCACAAGTGAGTTTTGAGCTGAACTGTGCTACATGAGCAAACATCTGCTGGCAGCTCCAAGAGCTGTGAGCTCCTCCTTTCAGCTGTGAGTTACAACGTGTGCTCCAGAAACCTGCTCCTCCGTAACCTCACGCTGAGGCACAACTCCAGGGAGTGGCAGAAGTCCTGAGCTCGAGCTCCCCCAGTGACTGGGCTTCCATGGCCAGCCTGGTGCTTGCCTCCCATCCCACAGTATCTGCCTTGCTGCTGCCAAAGTGCTTGGGATCATCTCCAGTGCTCCAAGCCTCACTTCCAGACACCGTGCTGGGAACTGCACTGTTTTATAACTCAAAACAGCGACACACTGAACACAGAAGCACAAGTTTAGAGATGCAAATCCAAGGAGAATGTGCAGAGTTTGCTACTAAGCAGAGGCATTTGGCTTACTCACACTTGGAAAGCCTCCAGCCCAGGACATTTCAATGCATTTTGGACCCAGTTTTGATGCCTCCCCTCAGAGCTGAACAAATACTGACAAGAACAAGCGCAAGTTTGAAACCAGCCCACGAGGATGGTTCTTACACCACTTGCTCGAGCATCACCAGCTTCAAGGGCCCCTACACACTTGGAGCAAGATTGACTGAAAGGCTTTTCCACAGGGACTGCAATAAGCTGCAGAGGAAAAGTAACATGCATTCAATGTTATCGTGTTATGTGTGCATGAAAAAGAGGCAAAAGTACTGAAGCACGAGTGAGGTCTGAAGATGACTGCCATACAGGCTCCCCCCAGAAAACCACAGCAGCCCACAGCAATGCCTTGGAGCTTCAGGAGTAGTGGGATGTAATTGCAATGACTGCTACACATGCGTAGTTTATGCAAACACTGCAGTTCAATTACCTTTTTTCACACACACGCTCTCCTACTTTCCTTACTAGCTGCTGAAGGACCTTACACTACGTGTCTTAGGTTAGCCTTGAGTTCCATGGGTGTCTTTACAACCAGCAGTTTTTTTGCATTTAGTCCATCTTCAAAGCTGTTTGTCACTTTGGTTTGCCCCTTTGCTGAACCACGTTAATGGAACACTCCTGCTAGGGCTGACCCCTGGGCTAAGGAGGATCACGGTGGCATTTGTAGGGGAGCAGATGGACAGAAAACCTTGGATTGCCCTTCTGAAGGTCAAAGTTACATAGCAAAAGGCAAGCCCTGGAGTAGTCTCAGAAGAGCAATAAGCATTATCATTTTTATGGGTTTTTTTTTAATGAGGTAGCAAGAGAAGTTTAGTGAAGCTGAAGAGCTTGGAAGGCAGTCTTTTTTTTTGGACAACTACTAGAAATTTACTACAGGGAGGAGAACCACAGACTTGGTGTAACAGCTGAAGTTTTACGTTGCTACATGAACTAGAGCACTGTGTGGATTAGATCAGCACCATGAGAACTGACACCTGAGTGAGGAAGAGTCCCTCTGGAAGCAGCCAGTATCTACTCTGCCTACGGTCAGCACGCATTAGTCACGGTCCAGAGATCAGGAACTGGATCACAGCCCTTCAACTGGCAAATGCCAGACTGATTTGGGGATTCACAGACTGATTTTCTTGTTGTAGGAGGTTCTTCCAGTCAGGTTTGGCTGTCAAATGATAGCACTTGTGTAAGTATTTGTGTGTTGTTTCAATAGCAGGCTGACTGTGATCCAACTGATCACCTGTATGCCCTTCCTGAGGATCTATTAGCTTATTAGTAGCAAATGAATCTACTTTTCTCCTACAGCACTAGCTAGTGAGAGTTAAACAATTTGCAAATGCTTTAGTGATATTTTGTTTGGGGAAAAAGCAGTAGCAGCAGTGTAGTAAACATAGGAAAGAAAAAAACTCATGCAGAATCCTTAGACTTAGTCCTCCAGACTTAAAGATGGAAAACAAGAATCAACTTTCACCTTTTCCTTTATTGCATCAACCTGCAAAGGAATTCAGAAGGTGCAGCTTAGAAAAATCAAATTCCATATTTAGCATATAAAAAGGTAGAAACAAAAGCGTCAGGGAAGAAATCATTAAGGTACAGGCGAGTAAAAACAAAGGTACACCAGAAGTATCTGCTTTAGAAAGGCAGCTCTGCTTCTTGCTGGCTCTTACTTCATTAGCTACACTAAAGCTACATCCTAATCCTTTATCAGATCAGGAAATTTTTATCTTTAAGAATCTACTACTCCCACCAAAGGCATGGTGTGAGCTCGGTGCAGGCATCTCTGACAAACAGTTGTATTGCTCAGCCAGCTCCCCACCTCCCCCAAAACAGCATTTCAGGCTGCCTACAGGACTACAGGGTGGTGCTGCCTTCAGAAGGTCCAGCAAATTTCTGGACAAACGGGCACCTTACTCTTCACTGACTGCATGAAAGTAAAAGCTGAACTCAAGCTTGGAAAAGTCTTAATCATTAAGGAATTTACACCATTTCACTGGAAGATACTCCAAAAGCTTCAACTGGGAAAATCTTGCTAGTGACAGTTGGATTTAACTCAAGTCTGTTCCAAGTCTGTCAGAGCATTACCAAGTAGCTCCCCCATCCTGAGTCACTTCAGATAAGAGTTGAGTCATAATTAGTGCCATTAAGTGTCAGAGCCACATTTTAGAGTTAAATGCATAGCAGAGTAAGTTATCTCCAGGTCTAGCTGTAAAGCTGTTTTAGTACACAGTCTAGAATTTAGTTAAAACTTGATCCCAGCTGGGATTCCTGACTGACACAGCACAGGAAACGCCTGGAGCCTGGAACTGCTTTAGACACTGCCCAGGGTCAGGCAAATACTACTGATGTAGGTTCTGTCATTGGTAGAGAGTGGAGCCTGCAAGTGTCTCAGCCTCTTAGAGGGCGAAGTCTCTCCCCAGATGGACTGAAAAGTAAGTGTGGACATGGACAGACAGACATTGGACAAAGCCCAAATCAATGTTAGTAGCAAGCAGACAATCTCAAGGCATTCACCACAGTGACTAACAAGCTCTGGGTGTCGGAGAGGCACCTGCTCTTACCTTGGTCAAGTACTCCTTCATGACCTGAATAAAATATGGCATGGCAAAGTCCATAATGTTGTGCCTCCACGCTGTTTCCAAGACAACATCCGGCCTTAGGAGATCGTAGCAGGTGAAGAGACAAGCACCAAAGCATTCCCTCTTGTTCTCCTGCAAGAACCACTGCAGCAGCTCTTCTGCCAGCTCCGTATCTTTGGATTCAGAAGCGTACTGCATGGCATCCTGCAACGGGACAGAGCCTCAGCCTCGGGGGACACAACAACCCCCAGGGTGGTTTGTTAACTCTTAACTGAGCTCCCCTCAGAGCCAACAAGGCAAAGCTGCCCAAGCTGGCCTGGTGCTGCCTCACCTTGTACAGCCTGTCCTTCTTACAGAGCTCCACGCTCTGTTTCCAGCGGTTGTTGCCTTTGAAGAGATAAGCGGCGATTCTTCGGAACTCTATTAGCTCGTGCTTCTCCAAGCGTTGGGCGAGGGAAATGTTGTCAAAGTTGTCGTAAGCATCTATAGAAGTCCTAAGAGCCTGAGTGAAGCAGGGAAAAAAAAAAGGCACACCTCAGATGTACAGCTGCACCCACAAAATGTAAACGTTTTCCATTAGGTCTGTATTCCTGCTTGTAGGAGAGAAAGTATTCCAGCAGAGATCTATTCTATTTGAGAAGCTGCTGTTTGACACACAGGGAGTTTAGAGTGTTTCAGTCAGTATTTTTCAGTAGGTTAAGAGTCTCTGAAAACAGTAGTTTCAGTTCTCTGAAAACATCACAACTGTTTGCCTCTCCAGTGAGTCCTTTTCGGAGCAGCCACTGTTTGTTTGCCTTAAATAAAGGCTGTCACACTCATAGCAAAGTAGCCACTCTACCCCCAATAGGAATGACACAAAATACTCTCAGAAAGCCACTAACACTTTTCCACTGAATCCTTGGCTCCTCACCACTAATTCAGTTTGAAGTGCTGGAGAACATACACTTAAGGAATTAAAGTTAACAGCAAGCAGGTAAAACCTACTGAAAATGAGAAAGAAAACTGGGTTTCTACACGTTAAAGAAAGGCTGAGAATACGAGGTAAATCCAGAATTAAGTGCTTCAAGACAAGACATACCTGATAATCTTCTTCAATAATGAAGAGGTTGTTGAGGGACTCATTGACTGATTTGTTGTTGTGATTTTGAACAGAGCGCAGGTAAGGCTTAACCAGGGGCAGCTGTTTAACCTTCAAGGAATCACAGAGGTACATTTAAGTCAGTTTTTGTGGAAGCCTCTTAGCATCTTCCCTGACAGGCAGGGGAGTAGCTAACCAAGCATTTTAAAATGCTACTGCAGCTCAGTGCTCTCCCAGCTTTTGCTTTGAGCTGGGTAGCAGGAAAATTACCTTTGTGAAGAAGGTGACAGCACGAGTGTGGTCAAGCCGAGGGGACAACACCATCAGCAGATCATTGAGCAGCAGAGGCTTAAATTCCAAATAGAACTGAACTGCCTTGTAGTAGAGCTCCACATTGGCCACCTAGACAGGAGTAAAGATGCATGTTCAGAGCAGGAGTTTGATTGAGGGGAAATCCAGATGAAAAACAGACGTAACTTTCACTAGGAAAGCAATACCTTAGTGATGATATCTTTGAACTGGCCTTCTTTCCAAGCATCTGTGGGGTGATTCATCATTGTGATTATGGCATTATCATACTCTTCATACTTATCATACAGGAACACCAGTTCAGCCCAGAGATGGGCTTGTTCTGCAGCTCTCAGAACCTAAGCAAAAGGCAGAATTAGCAATATTTGTTAACCGCAATTTCCATCAGTGCTCAGGTTTTAGTGCCATTAATAACCTCAGCAGCTGCAGGTGCAAAAGCCAGGGTGCAGACAGCCCAAAAAGGTGTGTTTTCTGCTAAATTTAAAGCCTCAGAAATTCACCTTGGGAATGTTGACTCTGGACCAAAACAGCTCCAAGTGCTCCCTCATCTTCTGTGGCTTGAACTTGGAGTAGAGAATTGCCAGCTCTGTGAACATCCCCATGTGTGCTCGCTCCAGTCCAAGCGCTGCCTCCAACATAGTGATCAGCTCTTCAAAGTAACCACGATCCTTAGAGACACACACAGAGACATTTCACATCAGCAACCATCCAGAATCCCAGATTTTGACAGGGTTGCCATGACACAACCAACTGTACAACAGGAGTCAGCTTAATTACCTGGTAATAGTTGATTAGCTCTTCCAGCTCATCTGCGTGCACTACAATATGGAGCCCACACATCTGAGCCAGGCGGAATTCTTTTCCATCCACACAAGCAAAGCAGACCTGGGGATTGAGAGTTGTGTTACTGCTTATAACCAAGGCTTCTGAGCAGGCCCCAGCTTTGAAGCCCTTGACCTCAGAGGCAGTAAATTCACCTCTTTCCACGTGCGAGTGCTGTTGGCTTTCCGAGCGCCGTCCACGGCCGCCTGGTACTCGCCGAGGTGCACCAGGGTGGAGGCCAAGCGGCCGAAGTTGGACACGTTGTTGTACAAGAGCTTGGCTGCTTCATACATCTTCTCATCGTAACAGCGGTCACCAACCTGGGGCACAGCACAGACAGCTTATTCCTGCACCTTTTCAGCCTGTGGCTTACTCTGAACGTGTGACAATCGAGCCCTTGTCACAGTGGATTTAAAGGTCAAGATCTACGCGCGTGTCCAAAGAGAGAGAATTCCCAACACCCCTCTCTGTGAGTCAGCAAAGCAAAGTCAGCCTCGCTCACCTGCTGGATGTGTGCGTTGTTGGGGCCATTGATGAACTCCTCTAGCTCTGCCAGGCGGTTTGTTTTAGCAAGAGCAAAGATTAATTCTGTTTCCACGTACGACTCCCGGGCCTTCTTGCGTGCCATCTGCAGATACTTCACCAGTTCTTCCCAGTTTCCTACGGAAAGGAGTTCAGAAAGTTTATTTCCCACCACTGGGGACAACTGTGCTTAACTTAGACCATCAGCTGAACCTAATTTTGACATATTTCTAAGGCTATTCCCCAACAATCAATAACCTTCACGCTGCTCATTATGCATTAATCAAATCATCTTAGAATGGGCCTAACTAGAGCCTTATTTAACTTCATCCAAAGACTCTGACAGAGGCCTCCAGCTAGCTAAAGAAGGAAATTACAGGCCACTGATTATCTGCAGATGGAGTACACTACCTTTCCCCATTCTTATTTAGGGCAGGAAGGGCCAGATTCCTCTACTTGCATCAAGATACGGGTCTGGCAGAACTGCAGTTTGAGCAGACCAGGCAAAAGAGCTGAGCAACATCAACAGCCAAGATGTAAACAAAACTTAATCATACCGCTGGCATTAGCAGCTTGAACAACTTCCATGTATGAGGAAGGATCATCTGCTTTAATGTAGGAGTCAATTGCTTCCTTTACCATCCCCTTCTGGAGCTGTGCTTTGGCCAGCTGGCTCCACACTGCGGGTTCGTTGCAGCGCTCGGCGAATTCGTACGCGCGGTCCAGGTTCCCAATGTGCTCTATCAACACCTGGGAGAAGGATAACCACCATCAGCCACTCTCAAAAAGGTCACCTGTACAACACACTAAGCTTATGTGGTTTATGTAAGTTCCTCAATGGATCCACAGCTTTTAAAAGAAAGGACTAACTCCGTGCAACCCACACAGGGTGAGTGATTTTAGGCTTACAAAGTTTCAATAAACAACATTTGTTCTGCTTCGTGAGACAAGACACTGGGTGGCTTTGGGCACTTTGCTAATTGTTGTTAAGCACTGAAGTCACCAGCAAAGTCCTTGCGTGGGGATGCAGAGGGAGTTTTTCCAACCTGAGAATTGAAGATACCTGTACAGCTGATGTGTTGACATCAAACTTCCTGAAGATAGCAAATGCCTCCTCAAAGAGCTCGTTGCTGATAGCAATATTGGCTATGTCAGGGGCATCGTAGTTATCCAGGCGATTGATGTACTCCATGACACGGGTGCGGTCAGCCTTGATAGCTGTAAGGATGAGCAGGTTCTGCAGATTCCTGAAGAGGGAAAGAAATAGCACTTAGCAAATAATGATCAAGAAATCCACCCTCCCCCCTGGAGAAGGTGTTAGTTTATTTGCTGTTTCACATCACAGCAATAACTCCAAGTTTCCCGTGGCTCAGTTTTCATTTCACGCACCTGTGCTCGCTGAACACTGAATTATCCAGAACTATTTTCTCCAGCAGTTCAATGAGCTCATTGGGAAGATCTGCAGTCATGAAGGCCTTCACAGTGACAGACACTTCCTCGGGGTCCTGGGTCTCTGACAGCGCAGTCTGGACAACCTGCAGGCAGAGCCAAGGCGTGGAGAAATGAGCGATGTCAGGTTCTGCAGACCCAGCGAGGACAGGCCAGGCTGTGAGCGTGCTGCCAGCTGTACCTGGTCAATCAGGGGTCTCCTGTAGGGGTTGCTTTCCAGCAGCACGCTGGCCCAGAGCTCGGGGTCCTTGCGGCGAACCAAGTAGCGGGAGAGGCTCTTGAAGAGGGAGTTCTCATTGCACACCTGGAGAAAGGCACAGCCTGCTCAGAGGAAGGAACAGCTATGGAGCCCACAGACAACTGTCCTGTAACTCTCAACTGAGGGGCAGACTAGAAATCTCAGCCTTTGATACTTCATTAACCTCCCATTTCAGGATGGGCGGGAGAGTTTCCCACTTCTCATGAGGGAGGTTGAACAGCCACCTCCTCTGCTGTGTTAGAAGCATGCACCTCCCAGCTTAATACATTTTAAGAAATACATGCTTTTGTCATAAAGCTTTCTGTGTGCCCCCTGACCCTGATGTTAGAACTCAGTCACAACTCAGCCTGGGCATACATACATTGATCAGCTCCAGATCACACTGTCCACGCTCGTAGGCCACACAGGCCAGGTGAGGGTCCCTCTTCTCACAGTACTTGCCAACAACACGACTGTCATAGTAGGGATTCTCACGCAGGAACCTCTCTGGGTTGTTGTTGCTGTCAATGTATATCTTGGCCAGTGCATTGTGAGTGGCAGGCTCCTCACAGCCCTCGTGAATTCTCGCTTCCAGCCAGGGCAGAAGCAGCTTCAGCCTAGAAGGAAGTGATTTCCACGTTAGAGGGTGAGTAAGTAAATATCCAGTTGCATAATTTTTACACCTGGCAAGCCAGTCTTGGTGTAGGATAGAGTCAGGAACTAAACCAGAGTTACAGTGCTCTGTTTTAATCTACATTTTGATTCATTATTATAATGGTGTAACTGGTGACACTATGAAGAAAACACACCAAAAGTTATCTGGAGAGATCCCCACATCAGCCAAGAATTAGACTGGTTCTCACCCAGTGGCAGCTTCTGCTTGTGTCAGTACCAGCTCTAGCTGTGGCACATGCACTGATGGATGAGCAGAAAACACTGCCAGACTGGGAACTGGTAAGAGACTTGTAGAAGTTTAATACCTGTTTCTTTTCTCAACCTCTGCAACAAGTTCATCAGTTGAAAATTGACCTCTCACTACAAGGATGAGGTTCTTTATAACGTCTTCAGAGCAATCCACATCAAGCAGTCCCCCAATAACAACTGGCAGACGGCTTGGATTCACCTGCACAGGAGCATTTAAAGAGGTCAGGCTGGTGTCAGGGAGCAAGGGCAGGCAATTCTTATCCCCAGAAATCCACGTGAAGGCCACTTGCTAAGACTGACCCCATCTTCCTGCCTTTATTCCCAGCCTCCTGAGGTTCTGAACAAGCTTAAAAGTCAATTCTTCAGTCAACAGATGTTCCCATCCCAGCCCAGCGGCTCACTTAGCTCCCACAGGAGGAGCTCCTGAGCAATCCACTTTGTCCCTGCAGGAAGTTACAAGGAAAACTTCCCCTCCTCCCCGCTCCAAAATGTTGAGACTTCAAATCACCCCAACAACTCCCAAGTTATTCTGCCAAGACTTCCTCCTTCAAGTGGCACATGAGTGGGAGTTACTGCTTGACCTGACTGAAGAATGAGACCTGACTCACATCAGGGCTAATCTACTGGAGGCCACTAATAATCACCTAAATGTCATTCTCAGGTACAAAGCTGTTTGCAGAACACTTAAACACGAAGCCTGTAGTCGTATATGATACTGTAAAGATTGATCAGTTTGACTCACTGAAGCCAAGGGGCAAGTTGTCACCTACCTTCTGTACATAAATCTCAATATATTTTTGGAGATTATTTCTATACAAATACAGCACCAGGTCGTGGACAAAGTCAAAGCGGTCGCACACAATGATGAGAGGCAGCTGGTCAGTGAGTTTAGCTTCCTAGAAAGAGAAGAGCTTTAGAAATTTGGTCTTGCTCTTGGACTTAAGCAGACAAATAATACGGTCACTTAAAACTGTCAAAGCAGCTGAATTTGGAAAGCCAAAACTCAACAGTCAACCAAATAATGACAGCTTGTTTGTTCAGCTAATTGTTTGCAATATGTAGCAAGTGGGAGCACTCACACCCACTGCGGGGCGTGAGCAGCAAGAAGCTTTTTGGAGTTTAACCCTGCTCCTTTGCATGGCAGACTCTACAGAGTTTTACAACACAATACCACTATTACAAGCCTAGGCTATAAAAAATTTTTTTAGTTGCCACTGGTGTTTGGTGTGCAGGATTAGCACTCTGGGATTTCAGAAGAAATTTAACCAAGACTAGATTAAGTTGTGGTTCATAATGTAAAACTTATATACAGAATTGACTTTGAGTGCCATGTGTCTTGTGATACCTCCTAACCATGGATTTAGAGAACAGTAAGAATTAAGCTCTATAGCAATGCTACTTCAATTGCTTACCAGATTAATTATCTAAAAGCATTCCAACTTTCAGCATAAGGTTACAATGGTTACAGTACAGAAGCTTAGTCTATGTGGCAGACAGTATTCCGGATGCATAGTTCACTTATTCCAACATGCACATCCCAGAATATAATCCTACATATAAATTACACTTAAGGACTTTACACAGGGAGGCCTGTACTGGGAGATTTACCTGGTACATGTCCTGCACATTCCAGACATGGAACAGCACAAAAAACAATAACTTTCATCAGGAATTTGACAGCTTGATAACATATCTTAGGTGGCTTGATCAAATTACATACCTTACCCCTCGGTGACACCAGGTTAGTTTTAGAGAATTCTCTTGGGGAAGAGTTTTGCCATCTTCAGATATGATCAGCAAAATCTAAGACTATGCTATGTTAACCAACAAACATGAAGGCAGGAAATGTTCCCAGATAAAGTTTTCCCCTCCCACACGGTTCCTCAGAGTGCTGTGTTTGTCAGTAAACTCAGAACTAAGACTACAGAATCTGAACTTTGAGCACACCATCTTTTCCTACTCTCCAGCAATGCTCTGGATCAGTCAGGATAAATTCCCACTGACTGGGATTTCCAGCAGAGCTAAAGCATGGCTCACCTGGCTGAAATTTCAGTGTGTAGGAGTAAGACAGATCAGCCCTGAACCTGAAAGCATTTATGGAATTAATTGACCTTATTCATCTGTTGTTTCTGCAGTTGCTCAGTTGGAGTTGATTATGCTGTAAATAAGCATTAAGGTATCAACTCAACTCATTGAAAACACTATGGGTGTTTTCAAATAAAGTAAACTCCTTCCTATTTTACAGCAGACATTTTAAACAAGTTCTAGGTAAGGTGGTGCATTTACTACAGGTTAAGAGTTCAAGCCAGATTAACCTGACTAAGAGCAGTGAGGAACTGACCTGACAGTCTCATTTTTTAGACAATATTCCAGGCTCAGACTTCATTAGGAGGCACTGCCAACATGGCAGATACCTCTGGTTTGAGGACACTTGGATCCTTAAGTGCAAAGGTTAAAACTCATCTATTTTCACAGAGCTGCCTTATTTCACTAGTGACACACCATGTTTTATCAGAACCCCAAAGAGCCCCAGACAGTCCAGTGTTACCCAAACATTACCTTGAGGAAGTTTTTAACACGTTCTGGATCATAGCAGTTACTTTCCCTGCAGATTCTTTCCACTTCTTTAATTTGTCCTGTCTTGCATGCAGCTTGAATGTACTTGAAGTGCACATCTGGATCCTGGCTGAAGTTTACAATGGAGCCCAGGAAATAAAACAGACCTGGAGACAAACAGTCAACACATTACTTGCTGGTCTCATTTAAAAGTACACATCCCAAAGGCTACAGAAATTTAAAACACTCATTTTGGATGAAGGCAAAAGGCCAGCATTCTAGGCTTTTCTACAGCTCCAAACATTTTCCAGGATTTCAGAAAAACAAATTATGCAACTGCATAGTGGTATCCATCCTAAACAGGGAAACTTTTAAGGTTTAGATCTGTTTCAAGACAGTTTGAAGCCTAACTACTTAAGTTCATTATGGCTCTCTAGATTTCAACAGACAGACAGCACTTCATACACACATCTGTAATGAGGTGAGCACCACAGCTCCTCCTGCAGAAGTACAGACTTACCTTCAAAGCTCTTGAAGGACTCAAAGAGCTCAATGAGTGACTGTGTTGACAGCTGTTCGTGGTATTTGGAGGCTACCTGGACACAGATCTGCAGGTTCTGACGGATGTTCGCGGACAACATCGCACGCAGACACTCCAGAGAGTCTTCTACTGATAAGGACCCAAAATAATTCACTAACCACTGCAAAGACACACAGGGCATTTTGGAGCTGAGCAGAAGAGCAGTTATCAAAGGCTGGATTTGTAGGTGCAGGGTGTTTGATGGCTTACCTCAGGATTGAGGAGGTGAGTGTGAACTACCGCACGCTTGATGTCGTAGAGGTCTGTGAAGTGCTCGAGTGCTCTCTGCAGCAAACCAGCCTTCTCACACAGCTGAGCTATGTGAGCCCGGTCATAGTGAGTAAACATTTGGTTTCCCAGGATGGCATCTGCAACCTGGAAGGGACATGGAAGGTTTTCACTCAGCTCCTGAGCACTGCCAGCAGCGTTTGGCACGTCCAGCTCCGGGAACTCTGAGCACGTACCTGAGGCGCGTGCATGAGGTTCATCTCAAGTAAACGTGTTTGCAGGGGACCTTCTGAGGGACGATTATTCTTCAGTGCATCCAGCAGAAAGGCTGTACATTGCTGGATTAAATTATATTCCATAAAGACATCCACAATCTGCCAAAAAAAAAAAAAAAAAGGAAAGAAATTTAGGTCTTTGATTAGGAACTGCAAGTATATTTAAGCATCAGTGCAGCTTCCAAAGCTAAATCCAAATTCATAGCTCTGATGGCTTGAGTAGGGCTCCTCTTACCAATTGAATGCTTTGAAGTCAACATTTCATAGCAATGAAGTTATTTACCTGTGTTATATCTGCAAGAGGCTCTTCATCTTGAACGAGCATTTGTGCAAACTGCTGGCCTTGATCAGGGCTGATTCTCATTACATTCCTCAGCAAAAAGATCCAGTCTGGAGTATATCCAACCTGAAAAGGTGATGAAAAGTGAGAACCTCAGCAAAAACTCATACCTTGTTAAATACAGAGCTCAGTAAAAGCTACTGTCAGGAAATTACACAACCCAGCCAGGACTTCCTCTTTTGGAAATGGGGAAGTAGGAAAAGACCAATGTTTGAAGTCTAGCAGTAACTACTCATAAAAAACTTGAGGCAAAAATAAATACTATACAGGCACTCAAATTCCCCCACAGTTACTTCCAGTTACTTTGGGACAAGCACCAGTTATTATTAAATACCAGACAGATACAGCAATTTCGTTTTCTCTCACCTTCTTAGCATACAAAACAATCTTCTGGACTTGTCCTGTTTCAGCAAAACACTGGATGACCTTGTTTGGGACGTTGGCTCTCAGATAGACACTAAGTGCTAGCGTGGGATCCACAGATTTCACAAGGTCTCCCAGCTCCTCCGAGCACTCCAGCTGTTGAGAAACAGAAATGCAGTCAGCCCACCCTGACAGTGCCATGCTCTGCCACCCTGTTCCTCATTTATCTTCCTTCTGGACTTCCCTTTAAAAAACTAAGGCCCAGCTGGATAGCCCGAGCTGACTCTCCCAGCAGTGATCTAGTGGGCTCAGCTCGTCATGCTGTTCTACCCCAGCCAAAGGAATTTTCAGAGCCAGAAAGAACTGGGTGACAACATTGTATCAGCGTGTTTCTTCCACTAATTACACAGATGTAACCACAGCTCCAAGCACTTGCAGTCAGCATCCAAAGGAGCGGTTTGGCAAAGCCCAGCAGCAGCTCAGAGCTTTCCATGCTCTGCACATCCTGCTGTGATTTTACATGTACAAAGAGTGAGAATCTGATCAATTCTCTTGCAGTAACTTGAGTCACAGTGACAGGTAGAGTGAGCAGCTATCTGCTGTCACTGCTGAGCTCTCCTGGGAAGGGGGGAGGCTGTCAGGCAGTGCTGCTCCTTCCCCCTCACAGCCCTGAAGGTATCAACCCCAAACTCACCTTATCCTCTTTTAACCATTTTTCCAAGAGCTGCTTGCGGCCCTGCTGGAGCACTGGTCTGCAGAGCTCCAGTGACTCATACTTGTTCAGCTGCCCTTGGTCCAGCAGAATGCCAAAATACTGCAGGAGGGGGGAGGTCTGCCCTGGCTGAGCTGGAACACTCTGGAACCGGCGTATGGTGTCTGGAGTACGCAGGATCCCCTGCCAGAGAGAGAGAGAAATCCACTTCAATTTTCTTTTCTGCTGCTGTGGCTTGGCAAGAGTTTCTCCAGGAAGCTGGAGGTAATGTCACTGGAGCTGTCACAAGCATTTCTATGTTTTGCCAGCCCAGAATGTCAGGAGCAATATGGCTGATCATCAGCTCAGGCACTGAGATGCTTTGAGAGAAAATGTTCTGTAAGAGCCCATTAAATTTATTTCAGTAGCAATGCAGATTTAAGTTCAGAATTAGGACACCCTTGGACTTGCAAGCAAGTTCATCTCATCTGAATTTAGTCTTAGCCTGAGGTTTTTTTATCCTGTTTCCAGGTGCAGCCTCAGCTAGAGGTTGTCTTTTCACAGACACTTTTTTGCCATCACTGGAGAAGTAAAGGTAAGTACCAGAAACATTACAAATCATAGCCATTACTTCATCATTCATTCCTCCCCTCCTCTGTGGGCTCTGTAAACTCTAAGATCATCCAGCTTGCAATCAGTGCCAGCACCCAGGATGCCTGTGAAGCACCAAAGTACCACCCTGGGACAAGAGCAGCAATAAGTTTGTGCCCTTGCCACTTAAAAAATTCACTGAGCTTTCCTGAAGCAAGAAGCTGAAGCCAGTAGAGTTCTGAACACTTCACCTTTGGGGCATTAGCTGCCACTTTTGCTGCCTCTGAATAGTTCCCTTGTGCAAAGAGTGCATTGAATTTCCTGGCAAAGAGCTCCTCGGCCCCCGCCAGGTTGTTGCGGACAGCCATCCGTAAAGCCAGGTCGGGATTCTGCAGCACGTTTGTGATGTAGGGAATGATGTTCTCCTCCTCCACACACACTGAGAGCACCTGAATAAACCACCAAGGGAAACCTCCAGTTAGTCCAAACATCAAAAGGGAGCCAAAGGCTAAGATAACTCTAAGAGGGAAGGTATGGTATTCATGAGAAGTTTTTCATCCCTTGATAACTCATACTTGCCATTTTATTCAATACTTGTTTATTTTATTCTGGTTAGAAAGAACCAATGTCATCCATTGTCTGCATCCAAGCAGGCAATTAATAGTTTAACTGAGGTATTTGCAGAGGTAGAAACACAGGGACACAATGGATCTTTCAGGGATACAGGGATCTTTCTAAAAGCCCTACTCAGTGTCTTGAGTAATCAGTCCTAGAGGATACCAGGAACAAGTCTTCTGCTCTGTATTCCCCATGCTTAACAAAACCAATCTGGGCTAAAGGCATGGCTGTACCATGTTAGTAACTTGTTTAAAGCAGTTCAGTTAGATGTGTATGGAGACAGAACAGCAGATTTATTGGGGCTCACAACACTCTCAGACCTCACATATTCTGAGCCGAGTTCAAAGTTAACATTCTTGGAAACTTTTAGATCCAGATATGAACCCTGCAGTGTACCATGAAGAGCCAGTGGGATTAGCTAAAGAAGTGGCTTCCAGGCCAAGTTTCCTTACTTGTCCCTTTCTGTTGACTCCAATAATTCCAGCTGTGGCTTCGTGCTGTGCAGTAACAAAAATGGTCTCTCCACTGATCCTGTTCATGTAGATACAGGTGCCAGTTTCCAGGTCATACAAGTGGATGTAGCCGTACTTCGTTATGAGGAACACCACATCGTGCTTGTCACTGATCTGCAGAACAGAAATAGATTACTCAAATTTGGCACTGGATAAATGAGTTGGTGCTTTTGAGACTCAGCAAACAGCTGGGCCATTTCGGGACAGCCAGAAGTGCTGCTTTATTTTTACTTGAGTACTATCACAGCAGAATGGTGTTTGAAGAGCTTGAAAAGCAGTTAAAATATATGGATATTTCTTCCATAAATAAGAAGATGCTGCTTTTGAATGCTGCCTGCCTCCACCTTTACTTTACTTTACCACTACTGAAGCAGGAGCAGCAGCCACACCAGTCACACCAGTTTGAGGCCAACCCCCAGGTCCACATCAACCAGCAGGCTCCCAGTTGTCCTGCTCCTGTCACGTCCACCAAGAGCTGTTTGCAGCTGCCATACCTGCATAGCAACAGGGAAGTCACTCTGTGCTTCAGGAGGAAAGAAGACATCCACAGCTTTCTTTGGAAAGGGCTGATTCCCAGTGGGTGGTGTGCCAACCTCAATGATATGCAGCTGTGCAAGAGATAAGATTAATTCTTGCATCTAATGTATTCAACAATGAAATTACAGCAATTCTTTTGCTGCTCAGCCTTAATCCCAAGTTTATGCAAAGACAAACTAAGTTAATCTTCCTAAATATTTTCACTGGTTAAAGATGTGGCATCTGGTGTTCATGTACCATAGGTGAGGGAAACAGTTAAATATGATCTTTAGCTACCCCTAATTACTTGGAAGTTTCAGGATTTAGTTAGTTTACTTTAAATACACTCTTAACTTAGTTCACAGTCTACAGACAGTTCTGAAGATGTTTCTCTGAATCTAGCTCTGGTTTTACTCTGGTTTTGCTGCAACTCACATAATTCCAGCATTGGCATTGGACCACTATTTAGCTTTGCAACACTATTGCTTCATTTTTTTAAAAAAAAATTAATCTAAGAATTTGGAAATTAGTTGAGTCTGATACCAGGGATCAGCCTCAAAGAAAGATTACAACAGCTTTTCCCTTTAGCCTGTGAAGCTGAGAGTCACATGTTTCAAGCAGCTAATTAGGCTGGTCATGACATGCCACTTAACTTCTCCACTCACAGATTCTTGCTACACCAGGTAGTCCAAGCTCTGCATGCACCACATGTCATGTCCAGACTGACACAGTCCTTCACTTTCTTCCTGAAATGCAACTTTTTGCATTAAACCACTTGTTCTCCTGGAAGCAGAGAACCAGGGTGAGTCACTAAAGATTACAGTATCTTTAGAACCAAGCCTTACCTTACCCCCAGCTTGCCCTCTTACTGCAAAACAGAAGAGAGTGGATTCTTCAGCATTCCCTTCCATCTTGAACTGTGCAAAGCTGGCTGCATGTCCCTCGATGGGCTGGGACACTTTCCTGTCCACAGAGTACAGCTGCATTGCTCCCACTACACGGTTTTGCTACACAAAAAAGAACAAGCGTCAGGAAAAACAGGCACTGTGACAGTAATTTCATTTCATATTGGTCAATATGCTGCCATTTCAAGCTTCCTCTTACAGCAGCATCACCTCATGCTCTTAACCTTGCACTAGGTGTTTATATCATTACAAATCCAATTATATTAATGTGAGGTTTTCAGTTACACTTAAGTTTGTTATTTGAAGATGGAGACAAGCAATTACATTTAATACAACAAACAGATCAGTCCTGCTCCTGTAGAAGCAGACAACAAGACAAAGCTCTGGGGTTTCCACACCTTCCTGGAGGTGAAGTACCTGTGCAGATATTCCAGTCAGCAAGAGCCATTTCTGCTTGGCATCAGTCCTGTAGTTGATGATCTGGCAGCCAGCGAGGCTGGAGTGGCGATCAAACATCTTCACGGGCTGGGACTCCCCCTCCATGCTCCAGTGGTAAACTGCATTATCCGTCACGAGGGCAACAGTGTTCAGAGAGATCCACTTCCAGAAGGTGACATCATCTGTCATGGTGTGAGCCTTCATCTTGCTCTTCATTTCAATGTTAAAGATTTGCAGCGTTTTCCCAGCTAGGAGACACAGAGTCGTTAGCCACGAGACGGGGCAGGAGAGACCTGAAAACCCTGGGGACTTCCTTCAAGAAAAAGCTGTTCTACACTGGCAGACCTGCAGGGATCAGCTTTCCCTTTGAACCAGAGCACGCTCCTGGGGCTGATTTTACCCATTTGCCACTACTGAGCAATCAAACAGATGTGGAGAGCGGGTTGGTAGGAGACAAAAGCTTCAGCCACACAAAGGGGTTGGAGGATACTTCACGTACATCAAAACCAGGTTACAATCATGCTGAGGCTCTTTGGACTTGTGAGGGAAGCTATGCCACTGGCATTTAAAGTGTCCACATCTGTTTCAAGTATTAAAAGGGCACAACATGGAACAGTCAGGTTGGCAGAGGGCTTTTGTAATCCAGGCTAATTAACCAAAACCTTGGGGTTGCACTAATGGGAGACACAGCTACTGACTGCAAACCAGACTGACAGGAACTGTGCAAGGGAAGGAATTCTAGTGACCAACACAAGCTCTAGAAGGCAAGAGGAAAAAGTTCTCCAAATCACACAGAATGGTGCATACAAACATCCTGAACAGCCACCTGCAGTCATTTCTACCAGTTTTTGTAACACAGTGGCCTAAGAAATTATTTCTTGCTGTTGAGAAGATAAGGAAGGTTCTGACCAGTTCTACTACTCATAGGAGAGAATGATTTAAGCACACACAGGTGTAGCCCAGGAGGAATAGAAAAGATCCCATGAAACTGAATGCAGGCCACATTATCTGCCACAGCTACCAACTGTGGCCCAGCTTGAGGAAGTCACAGTGCCACAGGGGCAAGTGCCTGCTCCCACCAAGGACTGGTTTAGCTCAAAGCCATTAGTTCAGCAAGTGATGCAAGATGCTGAGTCAGGAGTTTCTCCAGAAGCTGGAGAAATCTCTCTACTAGAGAGTTACTCAGGCTACAGGCAGCGGTTTGTTTCCACATCTAGTGCAGCTGGAGCTTTAGGGTCAAGGGAGAGGACATTCAGGTAACACATTCCTACATGCTAGGCAGGGTATATCACAAGGCAAAATCTAGACTCGAGTCAAAAGGGCCAGTCCTGTCCATAAAAAGCTCAGTATCAAGATCCCAATGATTTAAGTACACTTTGGGCTCTTGAGTGGATTAATTTTTGGGATCTTAAAGACCCCCTTGTTTGAGAGGGCATGAAAAACCTCTGAGTTTTAGGCCTCCAGTTGCTTGAACACCACTGTTCAGCCATGTGCACCATCAATCTGAGCCATTTTATTCTGCTTTTTCTTGTCATAAGACACAACAGGTACTAGGTACAGTCAATTGAAGTAACTCACCATCTGCACACACAAGAAAGCATTAAAGTTGTGACAAAACAGTAGCACAGTATTAAAGTCAAAGTCAGGTAACATTGGATACATACAAATCTTTCCATTAGCAATACATGCATTTCTAGAATGACTGCACTTCAGGCTTTTTGGGGCCTCTGGGGGGAAGAGATGGACATTTCTGGAGACTCCAGAGGAATGCTTGCTCTCTGTAACATCAGAGATACCAGGCTGGCTGACCTTGTACTTCCTTCACCACACAAGTCTTCCCTGCATAGTTTTACTCCTCTTATCACTGACTGATACAATAAATATGCACTGGGTCTCTTTCAGCAAGGCCAAACTAAGGCCTTCAGGAGTATTTGTCTCCCCTTCCCAGCCTTAGTTTCCCTGTCTCTAAGGAAAGGTTTAGTTGATAGATTCTATACTCTTAGATCAGGTCTCACCTCCCTCTAACACGATTCCTTAAAGCCCACACTTGGTTTCCAGCTCTCCCTGAAAGCATTTGGACTGAAGGAAAAACCTCATCCTAATAATCAGCAAAATGGCAGGAAGGCTCAGCTCAATCTCCCTGCCCAGCTGCCTCCAGAAGAATAAAAAATGCATTCAACTTAAGCTCCCATTAAGCTGTGGAAAACTGCTACAGGATCCTCCCACGTGAAAGCACCTGGGAGACCTCAGTCAGCCACAAACTAGTTCTACAGAAAGCTCTCCATCCTCTTCCAACAGCCCTTTATCAGCCCCTCATACCTTTTAGTGCAATGACTTTACTGGCAGGGTTCATGATAGCACTGTCAGCTGAAATGGGCCTCCGGATTGGGTTGCTGGGGTCATTCATGTCAATGATCACCACTTGAGCCTGTTCTCCCACTTTCTCTCTGATGCAGATGAATTTGTCAGACTCCATTGTCAGAGTGCTGAACCCAATGTTTGCTGGGTTGATGCCCAGATTTTGGAGCTGGAAGAGATTAAAAAAAAAAAAAAAAAAAAAAAGGTTTTAAATTAAGTTATTACCTTGGTATAGGCACAAACAGCTTTTGTGAATGTCACAGGAAATATCAGACTTTGCCTTTTTTTTGGTGACAAAATAGCCACGCTACCCCCAAACCTGCCCCACAAACAGGGTTGCACAATTTCAACTAAGCCTAGCAAGCTTCCTGGAGAAGCATTCAAACACTTGGTAACTTGTTTTCAAGGTCCATTTACAACTTAACCACTGAGAACTCAATTTTTGAGCCCCCTCCCATGGTTTAAAGCACACTGAACTCGCCATGCTGGCCTTGCAGCTTCAAGGGACCTCCCTGAACTCATCCACTGGGCTTTGACAGCTATCACTATTTCAAGCTTAACATCACACGTGAGGTGTCTGAGCTTTATCTTTATCCTTGTGCAGCTAAAAAAAGCTGCCTGTCTAGCAATTAGCCCAGGCCTGTCTCGCAGCAGGAGGCAGAGCTGGGCAGGACTGAGACCAGCAATGGCCCAGCCATGGCCCTGCTGAACACCAAAGTTATCAATAAACCACTTCCTTCCCTGAGCCACAGCCTGCTCTCCCCTCTAAGCCCTTCAATACCCGCCTTTGAATTGTGTTTCTTGTACAGTTTGCAACAAAACAGTTCAGTGAACAGCACTTTTGCAAAGCTACTCTATGAGGAGGTTGTCAGTAGGGGAACTGAGTTTATTGCATTTTTAACAGTGAAAATGCAGTCGTGGTCAGTTCATGGTCATATCACACAGATATCCAGCTTGTCCACACCTCAAGAACTCCAGTTTCCTACTATCAGAAGAACTATCAGCTCTAAAATTCTGGTATTTTTCTTTCTGGAAGACCCTCAAGCCCAAGATGTCCCAAGAAAGGGACACATTTTAGGGTGATTGTGCTGGTTTGGAGCACTCGGCTCTTATCAGCTGTGCTCTGCACAGCTCCAGGGAGGCCATGCCCCAGCTGCTCTGCCCCTGCCTGTTTGCAGTTCCTGATAAAAGAGGGTTTTACTCCACTTCCCCTTTGCCCAGGCTCTCCAACAGCACATGTGAGGAACAATATCTGAGCTATGGCACAGCAAGTTAACAGAACAGGCTTCACAAAAGTCACTTGGATGGATGATCCAGATTACACAGAGAATATTCTGACAATAAAGCCAGGAAACTTTCAGGTGACAACATTTGACAGCTATTTTAAAAAAAAATCATATCCTAACCCCTTGATAGGTCAGAACCCTTTTACTCAGCTTTAAGTGAGTATTTGAGGTCCAGAATCCCAGAACCTGAGCACACATTCTCCAGCCACTTGGAAGATTTTAGATCCAAGCTCCAAAGTCCCTCTCACACTTTGGGCAGTGTCCTCTAGACCTGGCACTCTGGCATTGCACAGGAGCTAGGCAGGGTTAGACACAACCCAATCACACCCTGCAGGGAGGGAAGGTTTGAGGATGTGGGAGTTGGATCTGGTAGAGCTGGAGTGACTGACTGGGACGTGGCATTTCCTTTTGCTAGGGCTGCAGGCTTAGCAAGTGCCAAATCATTTATCAAGCACTGAATCTCCTCGTTAATTTGGTAGAGGGGGCAGCTGCAGAGAGCTGAGCTCTGCCTGGCAATAACTCACAGCACTGCACTCAAAGGCCGTCCACACAACAAATCAGAGCAGAAAGTCCAAGCAGATGGCAGGACCTCTCAGGGAGGTCTAGACAAAACCACATCAAAGGTGCTTGGATATTGCAGGACAGATTTACCTTAATCACCAGCACACTGCCATCTGCCAGTGCCAGCTCTGAGGCACTAACCCAGGTGGGAGATGGGAGGCTTTACACATTTCTCTTATCAAAGGCAAGGTATTTCTTTGCAAATATTTAAAAGATTGGCACGGGAGCTCTGGAGAAGTTTCCTGATGGAGGTGCAACCATCAGCGAGGTCTCAAAGCACACAAAGCCCTTCTGCCAACATTTCATCTTTCATTTCAACAACCCAAGAGCATGAAGCACGTCTGCCTCAAGGCTCAGGAAGTTGTCTCTGAGGGTGACAATCTCTGTGTTTGGTTACACAAGAGTGGCACCAGCCAGGAGTGGCACTTCCTCGCCCAGCTGGGAAAGGCACCAGTGAATTTCTTGGCTGCCCAGAGCTCCTGAGCAGAGATCATTCCCTGGAATACAGGGTGTTTTCCTGCCCAGCCAGGCTGAAGTTCAGGTGAGTGAGGCAGGCATTGTTTGTAAAGCTGAGCCAAGCAAACAGAGATGAAGATTACTGTTAGGAAACACGACAGCAAATATTTCTTTGAAGGCTTTTATTCTGAACATTTCAATACTATTCCATGTACAGACTCAGGAGCTGAACCACAACTAAAGGAGTACAGGAGGTTTGGGCAGATTTTCTACCTCTCTTCTTTTACTACAAAGGGAAAAACCTCCAAATATTTAATGTTGTACTACATTTCACTGATTCATAAACAAAAAAAACCCAAACCAAACACAAAACCACAACAAAACAAAAAAAGGAATTTAAGCCATTGCTCCATTTTACTACAAACCCCACTCCCTTGGCTTTCAAGAAGATCTGAAAGCAGAACTTGCTAACTGTGCTTGGGCAACTGATTTCCAGTTGGGAGTTATTTTACACCACCATTTGCTGGAAAGATCAGTTACACCAGACTCCTGCTAGGAATGAAGTGTTCTGTGCAAGAGCTGCTCCAGCAGAGTGGAACCATGAAACAGATTGTCAGGGACAGCAGCAACTCCTGTTCAGCAGAGATGTGGCCTCAAAGGACTCATCTCACCCAGGATCAGAGATTGAGCCACTTGCAGGCCCTGCTGAGCCACGGAACCCTGTGATGGCATTTATCTGAGTCATTGGAACAGAGCAAGGCAACGGCTGATGACCAGAATTATTTCTTTCACTGGAAGATAATTCAAGTGTGTTCTTGGTAACTTAGCCAGAGAAGTTGTCACGTGTGTGGGACATCAAACTGAATGGGAAAAGTGCTGACAGGAGTCTCTTTGTTGACCCCTTCCTGTAATGTTCCCTTTCTTGTGACAGTGTGCTTAGCTGTCACATCATTTCTCCTTGCCTACCAGGAAGGGCACAGAAGTGCTGAGCACACATTTCACCTCGACTCTCACACTCAACAGGATATAAGCACTGCTCTTGTGGCCACGAGCAGCTGCTCAGCCCCTGCCCAGAGACTCCTTATCTACGTGCTGCTACAAATCACAGAGCTGGAAAGTGCCACTAAACTGGAAAATTCCCTTTTTTTTTTTCTGAGAAGCACTTCAGTGTGCAGTGAGTCATTTCAGCTTTATCCCAGGCCAGGCTTTCCTAAGCTCTGATTGACCAAGGCAGACTCCAGGCTCCACTTCAGCTGCTCTTTTAACTCCATACATGAAAATTCAGGGAAGCAAACTTCAGCCACACAAAACCATTTGTGTTTGTGATGCTCTCTCAGTTACTGCCTGCACTTCTGAGGGTCCCACAGCCACCCCATGGCAAATTTACCAGTGCAAGGTAAGAGTCCCAGCTTGTGACAGCCTAGGAAGTCGTGTTTTCAACAGATAAGGGGCCTCTCTAACATTCAAGAGCTCTCCCATTCCTATATCCCTCCTATTCTCTGCCTCACCCTCAGCAGGCCGAGGCCCCACCCGCTCTCAGCAGGCACAGCCGAGCTGTGGGGCTGCCTCAGCCCCACCACCGAGGCCGGACCCGCTGAAACTGGAGCTCAGAACCACTGGATCCCATTCCCTAGCCTTGCCTGAGGCTCCAATCCCAGCAGGAAGCACTAAATAAATGAGCAGGGCCACCAAGGCAGGCAGGGCCCTGCACCTCAGTGCTGCTGCCAGGGACATGCCCAGAACAGCTCATAAACTGCTTAACTAATTGCTCCTATCCAATTAGTTCACACACAATCTCTCTCTCTCTCTCCACAAGACGTTTCAATTCTCTGTTAGGTATTTTCCCTCTGTAGGAATACTCTAAACTGGCTGGCTTTAGGAATTTGGATCCACTGAATCCCACCAGAACAGCATTAGGCACAGCAGCCCTCTAATTCCTGACTGTGTTATCAACAGAGGATGTAAGTTAGAGGATGTAATGCTGTTACAGCAGAGATTTCATGTTTCAGGCCGTATTAAACTCCCTGTCAGCACAATACAGGGAAGAATTTTGCTGTTTGTCGTTTTTAGAGCAAAGTATTGGATTTCTGTGTTTTATTCTATGATGCCTTGGCTGTCCAGTTTTATTCTCTGGCACAGCTGTGATTCCAAGAACACCAGAACAGCACAGCTGCCATTCAGGTTTGCTCCATCGATGAACAATAGACACAAACCCCACTTTTCCCAGTGTTAAAAAAGCAGTTGTGTCTTGCTATCAAGTGCACAGCCTCAGCTGGCAGTTTCCTCTGCATTGTCTTACAGAAATATTTAGATTCAGAAGAGTATTTATTAGTGCCTTAACTCAGTACAGCAGTGGGGCTGGCCCAAGTTCAGTGTTTATTTCAGGGTAATGTGGTTAAATTAACTGGCAATCACAGTTCATCACCTTCTAATTAGTCTGGTTCCTTCTCACTCATCAAGAGCTTGTCATCTCAGAAAAGCTCCAGTGACCCACCACAGCAAGCAGCTGTTTTACTTTCACCCTCAAACACGAGCAGGCACATTTTAGGAATCCCTGAAGCCTGGATAGGAGCAACCAGATTTGCAATCATCCCACACACTGAACTCTGATCTCCCACTACATGCACAGGGGATTGTTTCCTCATAGTCACTGTGAAAAAAAAAAAAAAAAAAAAAAAGAAGTAGCTATATAAAGTTTTATAACAAGAGTTTTGATAGCACAGGAATCTGGTTCCTCCCTGAAAATTCCCAAGGGAAGTTTCTGCAGAGGCTGCTGTTGATGTTCTTTGGCGGGATGGACAGCAGACACCACACAGATAACCTGCACACCTGGGGCTGCCCAACTGCAGGGCACGTGATGGGACCAGGGCAAACAAACCCTGAAACCTGACAACACTTCTTGGTTTCACACTCCCCAGACAGCTCCCTCCCTCCCTAACAAGTTAACCACTGGTCCAAAGTACACCTTTAGCTCCAGTTTGGGGTACAAAGCACTCCAGAGATGAGGCATTCAGCAGCTTTTACCTTTTCATCCCCAAATCACACAGCCGAGCTGCCAACAGCAACAGGTCATGGACTGGCTTGAAGCTGAACAAAGCCAGGACAAGCTTTGTGCTTTTTAAACCTCTAATAGTGAATCTGTGGAGAACCAGGATCACACTGTGTGCATTGAATGATTTCAATAATAACCTGCAAGAACTTTCTCATTCAAACCCATCACCTGCTCTTCATGGCTAAGGCTCCACTTGGGCACCTCATCCTTCATTAAGCATCACTACAAACTTGCACAACACCTGCACAAACGAGTTTCCTGGACAATGTGGGTCAGGTACAGTTCAGGAAATCGTATTATTGAGTCTCCCTGAGGATTTCCTAGGAGCAGCCTGGATGGCAAACACATTGCAGTATGAGCCTTTCTGCTCTCAACATCTACGTCAGGAACTTCAGCAGAAAAGCAACGAACCCCTAGAATCCAAATTCCTGTGAAGTTTTTTTTTCAATGAAATGAAAGGAGGAAGTTCAGCAGCATTAAGGGCAAAGAGCCACGTGCACCCAAGGCTCAGAGGGGAGCACAGCTCCTGTGTGCAGCTGGGAAACATTCTGGTTTAGCCAGTGCTCCACACTCAATAGGTACAGGCAGAGAAAAATGCAAATCCAACCCCAAATAAAGAGATAAATCAGGCTGGAGGCAGAGCAGTCCTGTTCCACCCTAGTGCTGGCCTCAAAGTTCCCAGCACTTGTGGTGTGAAGCAGATGAGTTTCATTATGTAACAGGACTCATGTCATTAGAGACCTGGCAGTGGGTCACATGCGAGGTTTGGGGCTTGAATAATGTATCAGAGGTGCCACAGGGCTTTGTTAAAAGCTGGGCTGCCCAGAGGTGAGTTTCACCTGAGTGCACAGGACCTGGTTCTGGGCTTTGCCACCACCAGGACAAGGAGCTGGCTTGGGGGTGAAGCTCTGGCCAACTCCTGACATTGTCCTGTCAGTGCTGCTCACTGCAGGGACACCTGAGCTCTGAGTTCTGACCTGCCCTTAAACTGATATTGGAGTAAAATCACTCAGTGCTCGGCTGCCCACCTAACCAACCACCAAAGCAGCGTTTATTTGGTCACTGTGAACAGCTATAACCTTCAAGTAAGCATTCTGCAGTGGTTCCTTTAACAAGGTGTCTAGAAATGAATTGCTTTCCATCTTAGTTAGGGGGGAAAAAAAGTCACTGTAAATCGTGCAAATCCATCACTACACGAGTGCCCACCACAGCCCCGGTTAGCTGAACACAAACTAAACACAGACTGCCAGGGAGACCTCGGCCAGGTGTGCCAATTCAGCTTTTATTGGACAAATTCTCCTCGGCAGAGAAACCGAGCGTGGCTGGCGGCACTTCGCCCTTCAGACCTGTCAGATAGGAAATGCCCATTGCACAACGGGATCCCAGACCCCTCCCTGCGCTCCGCAGCTTCACCCACGGCCAGGGAGGCACACACCGCCCGGGGAAGGTAACCCCGGCATTCCAGCACCACAGCCCACCCGGGATGAGCCAGGAAGTCACCTCAGAGAAATTAAACGGCTCGGAAATCAACTATTAGCGCGTGGTTGTGGTGCAGTGAGAGCTGGGGCTGGGGAGAGGCCGGCGGACAGGCAGGGCCGGCACCTGGGCACCTGCACTGCCACAGCTGCACTGCAGGGACCGCAGCAGCTCCCACAGCCCGCTGCGATACGTGCTTGTTCTTCCACGAGATGACATTCCGAGCGGGAACGCCGGCAGAACGCTTTAGGTCTGTCCTTAGAACTACAGAAGCTTTAGCACCGTTCAAATAGATAAAAAATTAAGCGGCGCACACGGACGCGGCTCGGCCGGCTGCCCAGGGCCGGGCCGGGCTTTGCCCCCGGCGCTGCCCCGGTAAAGCGCAGAGGAACCGGCGGCCCGGCCCGGCCCGCACCGCCCGGGCACCGCG
>VXBN01012627.1:108292-122964 GCA_013397395.1 Sinosuthora webbiana
GATGCGCCGCCGGAAGGGACTATTTGGGGACGCATCCCTCCCTCCCCCCCTTTCCCCCGGCCTTTTTTTTTTTTGCCACATCATGCGACCGGGGGGCCGCGGCGTCACTTCCGCCCCGCGCGCGCGCGGGGGGTCACGTGGGGCGGCGCGGGGCGGCCGGGCAAGGTGACACTGAGGGGGGACACCGAGGGGACACCGAGGGGACACACCGCGGGAGCCCCCGGACAGCCCCGCCCCGGTTGTCTCCCCGTCACCGGGATGCGACGGACGCCCCCGCCGCCGGGTGTCCCTGTCACCGGCTTGTGAGGGACCTCCCCCCGCCCTGGGGACTCTGAGGGGACAGGGATGTCCCTGCCACCGGGATGCCACCCCCTCTCCCGGGGTGGTGTCGTGGGGATGTGATGGAGTCACGCCTCCCGGAGGTGACACCGAGGGGACAAGAGTGTGTCCCTGTCACCGGGATCCGGTGGATTCCTGACCCCCCGCTGTCCCTGTCACCGGGATCCGCTGGATTCCTGTCCCCCCGCTGTCCCCGTCACCGGGAGCCGATGGATTCCCCAGCCCGAGCTGTCCCTGTCACCGGGATCTGCTGGATTCCTGTCCCCCCGCTGTCCCTGTCCCTCGCCCCCCGGGGATGCTCCCCCGGCCTCTTCCCAGGCCCTCTGTTAATGAGTACAGCGAAGTAATGAAGCTCCACGTTTCCTCCTGTGTTTTATTAACTCACACTTTTAACTCCAGCACGTAAAACAGGTAAAAACTTCACTTTTTTTTTTTTCCTGCAGCACTCCAGGTACTTTGCCCAGAGCTGTGTGTGTGCTGTCACACTTGGCATGGCTGAAAAATCCTATTTTACTTCCCCCAGATAATTTTTACTTTGCCTTAAATTCCCCATCTCCGAAGCCCTGGAACCACAGTGTGTGTGTGGGGGGAGGAAACCCCTCCTTGCTATGAAAAAAGTGAAAAAAATAAACATAAAATTTAAAAAAATCAGAAAGCATTAGGATGTGCCAAGTGATTTCTAGCCCCAAGGAGCAGTGGGCATTCTGTGTACTCATTTCAGGCCCAGTGGGTGCTGCAGATGGCATTTGACTCACGAGGGGCCGTGACACTGCAGATCTAAATCCAATTAAACAGCAAAATTCAGAGCAGGGGATGAGTCAAGCCCAAGTGCTGCTGCTCCTCCAAAAGCAGAGCCTGAAAGAACAAAAGCCTTTGCCATCAATCACAGGAAGAATAATAATTACCAAACCCAGCACTTTCTTTATTAACAATAATATTGTAATATTCTAAAAAATCCTAAGTTTGTGGGATCCTGGGCAGTGCTGGAATGCTTGAGGTGAGGCAGAGGTGGAATGGTGAATGTTTTATTTAGGCTACAACAGCACTTGAACCACTGCCCAGGGTGACACAGAGCACACAGCTGAGGCAGGAAAAAATCACAGCAAGTTCTTCCAATTATTTGGAAATTCTTACATAAACTCCTCACTCGAGCCCTGGAGCGTTATAGGATTTATTATGGTGATAAAACAGGATTTTCTTTAGTGAGAAGGAAGCAAACTTTATGAGGACAGAGCAGCACAGCTCCTTGCTCTTTCAGATGCTCAAGGAAAAAAAAAAAAACAAAAAAACTTTTATTTCCTGGTGTGTACCTGGTACAGCACAGGGCAGGAAAATGCAGGTGGGAGATGCCCCTTTGGATTTAATCCTGCTGCTTCCATTAAAAGAGCCCTTCCTGCACATTTTCCTGGCCATGAAGAGTCTCTATGACCACCATCAGGCAGAATAAAATGGGTAAAAAAAAAACCCTTACAGTTCCCCCTCCTTACAAAAATAAACCCCAACCCACCTTTTAGGAAAAAAAACTTCATTTCTAACGGCACTGAGACCTCTTTAAGCCAAACAAATGCCAGAGAATTGGCACCAGAGTTGGCATCAGGGCTTCAGCCACAGCTGAGGCCACTAAAGTCATTGTTGCCACTGACCTGCAGCAACAGCTCGGCCTGGGGAGCTCTCCCTGCTGGCTGCAGCACAGGGAAGTTTGTGCTCTTTGGCTACAAAACCAACAACAAAGCAGAATTTCCCTCCTGCCAGGCCTTTGGCAATTTGCAAACAATCCCCAGAGCTGCACAGACTGCCTGCCCTGGGCAGTGGGGGCACAGGTGGCAGCAGAGTTACCCCGTTTCCTTCTCGGGGCCGCTCGGGCCCTGAGCTCTGTGCTGCCTCCTCTCCAGGTACCGAGCTCGGGCGTCCTGGATGGATTGCTCATCGTTCCTCCTCTCCATCTTCCTGGCAGAGCTGTCTGTGCCTCCTCCTGGGGGGAGAGGAGAGAAAGAAATAAGAAGCTCTCTGTGTCAAAACCCTCCCCCAGCATTACAGGTCCTCCTATTTGTTAAATACAAAAAAAAAAAAAAACAAAACCAACAAAATCTATTTTTTTTTTCCCCCTTCAAGTCCCAGGCAGCCATTTGAATGAGTTCCAGAGAGGACAGACTGCACCACAGTAGGGAAGGGGGGGAAAAAAAAATTCAAAATAAAATCATGTCTCAGCTCCCATGTCAGTATTTGCAGCTGGGCTCATCTCATCCCCAAATCTTTTTACCGTAGCAGAGAACATGCAGCCTGTGTTCTACACACCCAGTTCTCCTCTGGACCTGCACATCCCAAACTCAGGTTTAGGCAGGGCAGGACAGGAAAAAACACGAGGACAAACTATCTTTACAAACTTTCCAGAGGCAGGAGGAACGGAGAGGAAAACATGCAGATAAGGGAGTGGGGAAAGTCAACATTGCAGAGCAGCCACCACCAGAAATGCACATTCCCCCACAGCACTGAGACCTTGGGGCTGCTTCTCACAGAAGGCAAAACCCCCCAAAAATATTTTCAGTCTCAAATAACAATTAAAAAGAATAATCAAAGGCTCTGAGAGCCTAAAATCTGTGTGAGTGAAGCAGCTACTGCAGCCTGGTCCTGGGGGCTGGGCACCAGGTTCTGGGATAAGAAGAAGGAGCTTTAATCAACATCCACTGTTAAAATATTCATAATTATTATGTCCTGTCAGCTATTCAGCCACCTATTTTCATGAAGGTCCCAGAAATACAACATCTGTAAGGTCAGTATTAAACTCCAATTAATTGGCAATTGATGAGGCTCTTCTGCATTATTTATAACCAAATGAAATTCATGTTTTAAATGGTGGGTTTACATAATGATGCAGGGCAGAAAGAGATGCTGGTGTGAGCACAAAGTCTGCATTTCCCCCTTTGTTAAGGAGATGGAAGAGAATCTGTATTTACTGCACAATACATGGATGTTTTGGAAGGGTCAGGAGTAAAGAGGCCCTTTGAATCCTTGGCTGCTTTAGGAACCTGCTGACAGGAGAATCCCAAGAATGTCAGCCAGCCAGCTCAGTTAGCAGGCACCAATTCTAATTAAAACTGACATATTTTTAATATTTAAGCATATGGCATTAAATTCATTGTCAGAATGAGGCATCCACCAAAATGTGAGACTTTTTCCCTCTGTGTTTATTGCTGGGTGAGGTTTTTTGATTTATTTATTTCCTTCCCTCCGCCCCACAGCTCTCAGGACTTCTCTCAGGGCAGCATTATTTGGGCATCAGTGGCTAAATACCTTTTACAAACTTAAATAACCAGCCTCAAAATGCTTTTATTCAACTCTCTTCAAGCTCTGCTCTAAGAAACCAAAAGGGGGGTAAGAGGCAGCAGGCAAACACCACAACTCACACTGCTGGGACAGAAAATAAGGATTGCAGAGCTGTGAGGACAACAAAACAACCAAAACCCCCCACACACACCCCAAACAAATTAACACTTTCTGGCCCAGAACGTGACACAAAAATCACAGAGAGGGGTCCGAAACAACGACAAAAACAGCACCCAGGGAGAGGGGGACGAGCACTGTGCTTACCACGCTGCCTTTTCAGCTCCTCCCTCTGCTCCCACTTGGTCATTTCCTCCTCAGTCACCTCTTCCCTGGCCACGCTGCTGAGCTCGTAGGCATCCACCTGGTGCAGCCTGGGCAGCAGGTCCCTGACCCACTCGTAGCGCACGGGGCACACGGTGCGCACGTAGATCTTGGAGGTCACGGCCACGTCGTGGAAGATGATCCACTCCAGCAGGGTCTCCTGGTTGTAGAGCTGAAAAACACAGAGAGGTTTCCTCGCAGCTGGGCTGGTTTGCAGAGCCCCCAGCTCCAGCAGGGTGTCTGATCCAGAGGTGAGGGGGGGGCTGTTATGCCGAGTTTTCAGATTTAAAATCGCCCACGAGGCCCAAAGAGCCCGAGGGGAAGTCCAGCCTGTGTCACCCTCACTTCATAAACCAAAGCTTTACCAAGTCTGAAGATGTGAGGTGCTGGAACTTTGGGTACTGAGAATTTTAGGTACTGACTCTTAAGAAAATTCTGTATTTGACCTAAAGCCCTAGAAAAGGTTTCCAAAATCAACTGATAGCACTGAGATGATGGGTGTGTAGTTAAAACAGAAGTGTGTAAGATCACATGGTGGAAAACTTAAAAGTATAAAGTTTTAGAATATAATAACATATATAAAGCAAGATGGAAGATTTAGGGTGGAGGCTAAGTCCTTCTTTTTCACCACCTTCTTCATGGGTTTAGGTGGCTTCTTATAATTAGGTAGAAAAATCCTCATTGAGGGCCAGGGGTGGTTGGTTATTAAGTTAAAAGTAAAAATAATTTAGGTGTCATTTCATAATTGTTTGTTTGATCTTAAAAGACCTTAGAAAAAGACAGAGAGAGCCATTTTTCACTTTGCTAGCTTGAACTCACAGCTTGTGAGACTGTAACAGAGACAAGAATTAATAAACATCTGAGTGTGAACACGAAATCCATCTCTGGAGCATTTAATCCCAGCTCTAACAGAAAGGAAGATAAAAAAGGCCACAGTGAGGCTCTTCCCCACTCTCAAAATGAACACTGCAGCAGGGCACAAAGCAAACACCAGGGAGAGTTTAGGGACCTGCCCCTTACTCCTCTTACAGATGCCTTTCTGCCCTACCAGCAGGCTTTGGGAACTCACTGTGGATGAAGGGTGGATGTAGACTATGCTGCCATGGCCATCCATGGTGCAGAACGTCCTGGCTGCAGATCTGAAAAAAAGAAATAAAATAAGAAAAAAGAACAACAAAACAAAACACACATTGCTGTGGTTAGACAGTAAATCAGACAGCAACACTGAACTAAACAAGGCAGCAGTAGCACAGAAAAAAGTTCTCAAATATCTACCTAGAGGAAGGTGCTCCCAGAGATAAACTGTATGAAACCATTTAAAAAGTGAAATGCAATATATCTCATTTACCACAGCAGCACTGCAGGTTTAACATCACAATAACAACAGGGTTTGGGAGTGAAGCTTTTGAAAGCTGTGACAACTGGGGATTTCCAAGCCCTTCAGCTGAATATCTGGAACCAGCTGGTGATTTCACAGACAGAAAAATTGCTGGGAAGCTGCTGACACCCTTGGAATAGTGAGGCAGAGGTTCCAGCCCTTTGCAGAAACATCTCCTTCACCTGCAGTCACTACTTTGCTGCTTTTACCAACATACAAACACACTTTACAGTAATTTGTGTCATTTCTTTTCCACTCAGTTCTCCAAACTTCATCCCTTACCTCCTAGCAACGTTGATGAAGTACCCTGCACACAGGCATCTTCTCAGTATTTCAGTTTTGGAGCCTTCAAAAGTCTCTTTAGGGAAGTCTGGCAGCTGGGGAAAGGAAAAGCAACATCAATCAGGATCTTTCTTCAAGAAAAAGCAGTTAAACCCCCTCCATCCCATGGGTTTTAAACTCTGGGTTTCTCTCTGGACAGAAACCATGAGGAAAGGAGAAAAATTCTCCTCCTTCCCCATTTCCACCACTGCACCTGAGTTACACCAGCAAGGGGGCTCTACAAAAATATTTAAGTAGTTTAGTTTCTCCTGGAGACAGGCAGCAGCCACCTGGCAAAGGCTCAGCATCCACTACACCTCTTAAATACAAGTTTATACAGCTCAAACACACCCAGAAATTGTATTTTTTTTTTACCTGTTTCAGTTTCGTGGTTATTTCCCGCAGCTGCCTTTCCACACTGAAAGCAGATTTCACAGCTCTCCAATGGATCCAGTATTTCTGGCACCAGGCTGAAGGAGACTTGCTGAAAACAGGAATATTTGAATTATAAAGGAGCCCTTTGTAAGCTGCTTGCAAAGAAAATCTGCCTCTATTTTATTGTTACGGTCACACAAAGGCAACAACCTACACAGGCAGATACTTTGGTGGGTTTAAATAAAAAGTGTCTGGATGGAAATTACAGGTCACAAAAAGGAATAAGTCTGAAATTGGGAGTGAGCACACAGGTGTGTGTCTGCAGCACATCTGAAAACTGGGAGTTACGAGCAATGCAAAACCACTTACTGTGAGGGAGAACTTCATACCTTGCTTTGCACTGTTCAAAAATATTTAAGAGGGTTGCAAAGTCGTTGCATCCTCCCACTTGTGAGGCAAGTTCCTGGTGTTGAAGCTCAGCCTCCTTTTGCTTCTTAGGATCACCTGAGGAATAGGTTATATCTCACTTAAAATGATTTTTATTTATCACTGCCTAATTTTCTGTTTGTGTGTGTTTGGCAGCCTTGGCTCTCCATTCCTGTTATTTTCTGTTTTGCCTCTCCTTCTCCAGCTGCATTTACGATTCTTCCCCCTTCCACCACTGCTGAACAAGAGCAAGAAGATGCCATTAAATCTATGATTAACCTCATCAGCCAGCACCAGGGATGAAGAATTCCAGTCTCTTACAAAGTATTTCTCACTCACAACCCATCCAGAGGCTGGCATGGAAAGATATGGGAATAAAAAACCAGCTCACAGGGTTCAAGAGAGAGGAAAAACAAGACTGTTGAACCCACCCCACCACAGCACCCTCTAATCTACTGAACTCAGAGCTCTGTGCTGCTGCCACAGCAATGGAGACCCTGAAATAAATAAATAAAGATAAAACCCAGTGGATCTGTGAGTGGAGTGGGAATCCACCTCCATCAGAATGCACCGGGCCGAAGCAACGTTGGCAAAGTGTTATTTCAGGTTTTGAACACCCAAAGGGTTTTGCTCCTTCTCCCTTGGGAGAGGCAGGCAGGGCTGCAAAGGACATTGGGACTGCTGCTGCCCTTGTAGGGGGTGGCACAAGTTTGAAAATCACCTGGAAAAAGTGGATGGCACTGGAAAACACACCTGGAGGATGGGGATCTGCTTCCCCATGCACGGGGGCTGGGGCAGGGTGACAGGGAAAAAACAAGGGCACAGAGGAGGGGAAGGCAAAGGGACAGTTGTGGGGTTGGGAGGGAGCCCAGGGCAGGATCCAGCTTATCAGGGCTGGCAGCAGGACCTGTGGCTGCTGCTCCAACAGCTCAGGGAGGACAGGGAGAACTGGAGCAGGGCCAGGGAGGGACTGGGCACGACAAAGGTCACCCCCAGAAAGCTGCAGATGTGTGCCACAGCTGGGGGTGGGCAGCAGGAGGGGACAGGAGGATGGGACAGACTCAAGTTTAGCACGAGTGGAAGTCTGAGCTCAGCCCTAGAGGAACTGTGCTCCCCTGAAACCACCCTGGAACCACAGCAGAACTACATTTTCCACTGAGAAAACCACTGGCAAAGAGGCAGTGCCAAGCCAAGCCTCTCACAGAAACCTAACAATCCGTCTGGTTAAACAGTTATTGAACAGAAAAGACAATCCAGAGGTGATGGCCCATGTCTGCACTCAGACCAACAGCAACACATCTGGACATTTTGGTTTTCTGGAGGGTTTCCTTTTTTTTCCTTTTTCCCCTCTTTATTTTTGCCTCTTCCCTTCTGTCCCAGAGATTTCCCCTGGTGACCTCTCAGCTTAGGCAGATGCTGCTTTCCAGCTCAACAGCCTTGGGACAAACACAACCCAATCCCTGCTGCTCTGAGGCCCCTGCAACAGCTGCTGTCCAGCTCCTGGCACGCACAGAGCCCTGACCCCAGGAGCATGGAAAGCTGGCAAATTTCATTTCTTTTTTTTTCGTTGTTTTTTTTTTTTCTGCTTCCCACCTGGACGGATGAAGACGTTCTCCACGGACAGCATGGCTGCAATGGGGAGCAGGAGATCCTCACAGTCCAGGGAAGCAGCTTTGATCAGAGCACAGGACAGGTTGGGAGGGAGGGGAAACTGCACCAGGAATTCTCCCAGTCTCGTCACGTGGCCTCTCCTTAAAAAGAAAAATATATAAATAGCAGATTCAATGAGATGATGTTTAAACATGAATTGTGTATGATTTCCCTCTGGACTGTGAGTGCCCACACAGGTGCTGGGGACATGGAGAAGTGTCATTAGCAATAAAATAATCCACATTTCTCCAGCTTGCTCTTGTCTGCTCCACGGCAAGCACAGCCAGCTTTTTTTTTTATTTATTTTTCCTAACTATTTACAAGAAGAATTCCTGGAAGCTTGGGATAAGATCTCCTTTCCTGTCCTGAGCTCTTGGATGGACCTCCCAGCCAGAGCCTGAGCTCCTGAGCCACAACAGTCTGGGATGTGCCCTCAGGAACTGCAGAGCTGAGGTCACTTAGGAGCTCCAGGACAATGTGGAGAGCCTGATCTGTATCTCCCAAGCCCCAAACTCAGCTCTACCCCTGTTTTTGTAGACAGTTTATTAAACCCCAGCAAACTTCCTGGAAGTTAAATAAGGAAACACTCTCAGCTGCTGGGGAGGGTGGGGAAAAGTCCTTTAGTCCACACAAAACACCACCTTAAACCTTAAATTTGAAATTCTTCAAATGATTACACCCCTTTGGTTTTTACCTGTCGATAGCACTGCACTGGTAAAGTTCCTTCAGAGCTTCCAAAATGTGTCTTTCCTCAGGGGGGTCCAAATAGGGAAATCTGTGGTTTAAAGTGAAGCAGATTTGTTAAGTTTTCATATCTATAAAAATGATTTTTAAACCTCCCAATGCTGGTTTGCTGACCAAAGTCAAAATAATCATAACAATCACCTTCAGCATCGGGGTGTGTTACTGTACAACCCCCAGCTGAGGAATTCCTGATGACAGACCCCACACTAAACTGCATTTTCTACACTTGGATGGTCTTAGAAATAAAAAAAAATCCAGAGAGATGAAGCTTTTTTGGCTATAAAACCCAGGATTTTAATGATTTCAAGGTATAAACCCCAGGATTTTAAGGATTTCAAGAATTTCAAGGTATAAACCCCAGTATTTTAAGAATTTTAAGTATTTAAAGGCATAAAACCCAATGTTTTAAGGGTTTTAAGCATTTCAAGGTATAAAACCCAGTGTTTTAAGGATTTTAAGGATTTCAAGGAATGCTACAAACGAACACATTTAATTTGGGAGGGATGGGAGTCTTGGCAGAGCCTCAAACTGGGCTCCAGCTCGGGATCCAAGCTGGAATTACACTGGAGAACCAGTATTTTAAGGATTTTAAGTATTTCAAGGTATAAAAACTAGTGTTTTAAGGATTTCAAGGAACACTATGAAAGAACACATTTAATTTTGGAGGGATGGGAGTTTTGGCAGAGCCTCAATCTGGGCTCCAGCTCGGGATCCAAGCTGGAATTACACTGGAGAACCAGTATTTTAAGGATTTTAACTATTTCAAGGTATAAACCCCAGTGTTTTAAGGATTTCAAGGAACACTATGAACGAACACATTTAATTTGGGAGGGATGGGAGTTCTGGCAGAGCTTCAATCTGGGCTCCAGCTCGGGATCCAGGCTGGAATCACACTGGGGAACAGCAGGAAAAGCTGATTGAAGCGTCCCAGTTGGCCGGGGACCTAATCCTGCCTCCCGCCCCTCCGGGATAATCCCACCCCAGGGAGGTCACCTGATGACATCATGCACGGAAAGGCACTTCAGGGTGAGGATGACAGATGTCAGGCTGGTCCTCCTGATCTCGGGCACGCTGTGCTCAGGCATGCACTGCTCCCAGAACTCCCTGCTGAACACTCCAAAGCTTTTCCCCGCCGACGTCCGGCCCGCCCGGCCAGCTCGCTGCTTGGCTTCACTCCTGCTCCCCCCCAAAAAAATAAAAATAAATACCCAGAATCCAAACCCTTCATCCCTTCTGGTAACACCCAAAGATGCACAGGAATTTCTCTGTTTGTAGGGGGGAAGAGGTATCCCTGCACAGCAGGTGAGGAAATCCAGCTGTGCGAGAAATAAAGAAGAATTTCTGTGCGTGGAAGATTTTTTTTTTTTTTTTTTTAAGCTCAAGCAATGCCAATTCCTCCTTAATACCTGTAACTTTCAGGAAGCTGTATATCCTGAACCACTCTTTATTTGCCTCTTTAATTTGTCTTTAATTTAAAATAAAAATTAATTTTTTTTTAAAATAAAGTGGTTTTAAATCATGGGGCCTCGAGGTTGCTGCCTATCTTTTTAATTTTTTTTTTTTTTTAAAGAGCAACCAATACAAAGTATTATTGCCAGAGCAGCTCCCAGAAACAGCAAATGACATTTTTAACTTACTTTGAGATGGGAACCACCTCCAGGATGTCCAAACCAACTCGGGGGTTATGATTCAGCTGCTTCACAAAGCCACTGTCCACCACATATCTGGAAAAAAAAAACAATCCAGAGGGGTAAAAAATAGAGGGCTCAGCAGCAACATGGATTTCATCAAAAACAACACATTTGATCTACCTAGACCGTGTTCATTTAGTAGATTTGATTTCAAATTAGGTTCAAAAATATTGGTCACCTCTAAGACTGTAATAACATCAAGGATTTTCTTACTACACACCCAAAAAAAAGGCAACAGCAGCAGAAAAAAAAGTGTTTTTGCAAACCCAGACCTTTCTGCATTATTCCCTCTGCTACAGCTTTTTATGAGGGACAGAAATCAATACCTGACTCCTTCAATGGTCAGAGATGTCGCAGCAATGTTGGTGGAGACCACACATTTCCTGATGCCTCTGGGAGCTGGCAGAAATATCCTTTTCTGCTGATCTAAAATGGAAAGGGAAAAAGAAAAATGTGAGGCTCCTGTGCAAGCAGAGAAGGCTGAAGTTTGATTTAATTTAAGATGACCATAAAAAAAAAAAAACCCACCCCAAACTGCCACAACGGGGTTAATTAACACCCTTTTCCCAACCCAAGCAGAAAATTTGATGAGGATGATGCTTACAACAACTCTTCCAGTTAAGACTGATGTGAATAGGTGACATTTTGTGCTCTGACCTGTGGACATGGAGCCATAGAGGGGCAGGATGAGCAGACCCTCCACAGCCCGGTCGTGCACCTCGTACCGGTAATCGATGGACTCTGCTTTCTTGAAAAGCAAATCACAAGCTCTTTCTATCTCATTCTGGCCTAAAAGGACACAAAAGAGCACTCAAGTGAGCTAATTAGCCACAGCTCTGCCTTCCTGGTTTGTAACATCTTTAAACAACGTTGTTTTGTCAACAGGCAGAGCTGCCGACATCATAAAAATAAGGAATTAATGAGAGAAAAATAAGGAATTAATGAGAGGGGGTTTAGGAGGTGACACCCAGCCTTTCCCCAAGGCCTCTCACCAAGGATTTTCCTTAAAAGACACCTAAAGGCCTGGCCCATGCACTGATGTAGGATTTTACAGCTAAAATAATTCTTCCTCCCCGAATTAACAACAAACTAAACCATGCAGACAGCACAGAGTCAATCTGGCTACTCCTAAAAGGCTCTGAAAACTACCACCCCCCAGGACTTTGTGCATCAACCTGCACCTTTCCCTCCTCACTGCTCTGGGAGAAACCAGGCAGGCTTTGGGAAGCTTTCCTGCTTTGCTGGCAGTGCCATGATTCCCCTGGAGTACCCAGGAAAATTCTCACCTGTGAGGAAAACCAGGATGTCACCTTCTGGTTCATTTAAGTGAACATCCAGGGCGACCTTCACAGCCTGGAACAGGCAACAAAACAAGCCAAAATCAGCTGAAATCCCATTTAATTCTTCCTAGGACTCATCACACCAACTGATCCTCCCTTATTTCCTGCAGAGATGCTGAGAACACAACACAGCAGCTCCTTCATGTGGCCTCCCCCAGACGAAAATCACCCCAAAACCACAGAGAAAACAAAGCAGGCCAGACCTCTGTGACATAGGCAGAGCTGCCCACATCCCTGGGGCTCAGCAAGTTGCAGAATATCTCCTTGACTGGGTAACTCCTCCCTGGGATGTGCAGCACTGAGCAGTGCCCAAAGAACTCCGAGAGCTTTTCCACCTCCAGCGTGGCTGACATCACCACCACCTTCATGTCTGTCCTCCTGCCTTCAGGCTTCTGCTGCAGGAACAGCTTCTTCAGCAAACCAAATAAAATATCCTAGCAGAAAACCAGAAACAGCTGATGTTAATAGCCTGGTTTTGTTAGAAGAGCTTGGCAAACTTGGAAGTTTGATGATTTCAGCCCGTTGATACAGTGAAAATCACGTATTCCAGGCCTAAGCACGCTGTAGAAAACATGTTTTTACCCTGGACATTTTGGTTTCTAGAGTTTAATTGATTTTTTACCAGCTCTTCTCACAGAGCTGGCGTCTATAGACAACTTTGTTTTTCATTTTTATCCTCTCTTGCTCAAGTCATTTGTGAGAAGTCACCTCAAACCCATTTTTCATCCCGTTTTCCAGCCCGTGTTCCCCTGACTGTGTGTGCACCTCTCTTTGTTTTTATGTATTGCTGTGACCTCAGCAAGTTTATTTCACTCTGTGGTGCTCTGAATTACAAACCTGCTCCTTCCACCACTTCAGCTCGGTTATTTGTAATACCCTCAGACGCCTGAGGGCAAAGTGGGGATTCAGGAAAGCGTTTTCCCTTTTCCCAGCTGGACTGGGAGATTGTTCGCTGAAGCAGGAGCTTGTCTGGCACACAACACAATCTCCTGAGGTCTCAGTGACCTTTGAAAGCTTTTGGGACTCAGGTCCAGATGACTCCACGGACCCAAAAGCCATAATCTCTTTGCACAGTCACATACACACCCTAAGAAACACCGGGCCTTAGGGCGAGAGAGGTGTTCTGGCTTTTATTTGTGTATTTTGTGTTGTTTTTTTTTTTTTAATTAGCATTCTAGAAAGCTTGTGTTCTGGCTTCAAACTCCTGGAAATTTTGGGAGAGTGAAGTTTTAACTGCATTTAAATGCAACAGCCACAAAAACCCCAACGCTATTAGAGGCCACATGGCCACATCTTATTTTCAACTTCTGCAGCACGGACTGAACAGAGCAGCAGCTCTGTGCTCTCGGGACAGCAGAAGGATACAGCACATCCATGGAAAGTCAGTCAAAAACCCCTGGGGATGGGTGCTGAAGGGAAAGGAAGGGATAAACAGAGCACAGAAAAGCAGAAACAGCGACCCAAACCCCAGACCTAAGGTGACACTCACGGTGCTGAGGCTCCGCTCGTGGGCTTCGTCCAGGATGATGACGCTGTACTTGCTGAGGAGGGGGTCAGCCAGGATCTGCCTCAGGAGGCACCCGTCAGTCATGTACCTGATGGCAGTGTCCTGCAAGGCCCCAGCAGACATTCAGCCGCCGGCCTGGCCTTTTGTTTCGAAGCAAACACTTCCACACACACACCACACACCTGCCCAGGGCACCACAGCTGCTCATACAGCACGGGTGCTCGGCGATGTCACACCCGGAAAGGTGCCCAAAAAAACTTCCTCAAAATGAGTTACAGGACACGAACAGCTGGGACAGACACTTGCCAAAGCCCTGAGACAGCCCCAGTGAGCCTGCCACCCGCCCCAGGGCAGTGCCCAGGGCCCCACCTCGGAGGTGCAGTCGTCGAAGCGGACCTGGTAGCCCACGAGAGCCCCCAGCTCACAGCCCATCTCCTCGGCCACCCTCTGTGCCACCGACACGGTGGCCACACGCCGGGGCTGCGTCACTCCGATGGCGCCGTGCTTGGCCAGCCCTGTGGGGGACACACAAAGGGTTGGGAGGGACATTAAAGATCATCTCACCCCCCTCTTGGGACACCTTGCACTAGCCCAGGTTGCTCCAAGCCTTGTCCAACCCTGGACACACCCAGGGATGGGGTTACCCTCTGGGAAACCTGTACCAGGCCCTCCCCATCCTCGTAGGCAACAATTCCATCCCATTATCCCATCTAACCCCGCTCTCGGGCACAGCGGGAAGCCACTCCCTGTGTCCTGTCACTCCAGACTCCTTCAGGTACTTGGAGGGGCTCTAAGATCACCCCTGGAGCCTTCTCCAGGCTGAACACCCCCAGTGACTGTGGGACGAACAGGGACACTGAGTTGTGCTGCTCCAGGTCACTTTATAAAACGTACTTATGTAATATACACATGACCAGTTTATTTCTTTTTATTTAAAAGCTTTAATCAAACCACCTCCTGTCACTAAAGCCCAGGCCGAAGCTGCGTCACCCGCAAAGGCACAGGAGGACTACAATACGAGTTTAGCGGTGCTTGTGTCCCACATCCGCAGCCCGCGGAGTGAGGGGGAGGTTTCGTTACCTGCCTCGTAGAGGTACTTGGGCAGCTGCGTGCTTTTGCCGCTGCCCGTCTCGCCGGTGACGATGAGGAAGGGCCGCTCCCGCACGGCCTCCACCAGCTGGCGGCGGGAGCGGCGGATGGGCAGGTCGGGGCCGTCCATGGCGGCTCCCGGGGCTCACCTGCCCCACCTGCGGCCC
>VXBN01012627.1:122984-171686 GCA_013397395.1 Sinosuthora webbiana
GGGAACCCCGCGCGCGGCCCCCGGGCCCGCCGCCGGCGCGCGCCTCGCGCGTGCGCGTCACGCCCCCTCACAGAGTCCCCGCCTCCTCATTAAGCCACGCCCCGCATAACTTCCCGCCTCTCCCTCAGGCCACGCCCCCCGCTCTCCCCTCAGGACCTCGGAGTCGCGGAGTCACCCCAAAAAAGTCACAAAAATCACAAAATTACAAAATGTGAAGGGTTGGAAGCACCTCGAAATCAATGGGCGAGGACAACTCCCACCAGACCAGGCTGCTCAGATGTATTTTGTGACAAAACTTGACCCTTGAGTCCACACATTAATATTCTGATGGGCCGACCCTGATTAGAAAGAAAACATTTTGCCTCAAGTTTTAAAATCTAAGAGACAAGAAACAATCTCGAATTCTGTCATAAATCAGAGTAATATTCCCTTTCCATAGGTCAGCTGTCATTTTGTGTTGCATTAGGCTGTTACACAACACTGAACAAAACACGATTGTAGCCGTATAGAAAATAATAAAATATTGATAAACAAAGCCACTTCACCAAAACCTCTTCCTTAAGTGAGAAAAAGTTCTTGGATGTCTGATCTTTTTATACTTTAAATCCTAATCAACAAGAGACGAGATTCAATCTCTTAGAAAAAACAAATTACTTGTTAGAATTTTAGGCTGGACATTGCTTCAATGATCTCAGACCCAGGGGCAGGTTAAAAAAACTGTGGGGGAAAAAAAAAAGATACCCTCTGGTAGTGGACACAAAAAATGCAGAATTTATGGGACATCTGGCCAAAATCCCGAGATACAGAAGAAACTGATAAACCCAACTCAGCTCCAAGTGGGTAAAAGGTAATTCTGGTAATTCTGTCACCGCCGACCCAAGAAACCCACTGACCCCAAAGAAGAGAAAGGCTCAGCATGGCACTAATTAGCATCAGAAGCCAATCATTAACCCACAGAAGATAGAATACTAATTAACAAGTGGACTGTGTGACTCGTGGCAAATGAACACTGATTCCTTTGTTTGCTAAAATGTGTAAATAATAAAAAGTTTTGATAGTTGGGGTGCCTGGTCTGTGAGATTCACCCAGGCTTGGCAAGGCTGAAATAAATAACCGATTTCTCTCTGGGATGTGCACTTATCGCCTTGTTGCACTCCGGGTAACAAATCTGATTTTTACAGGGCTCGAATAACCCCAAAACTCCCTGGGATGAACAAATGAAGGCGCTGGCCCCGGCCCTGCAGCGCCGTCTGTGAATTCTCTGCAGGCCTGAAGGTGGCAAGCGCTGAACACCGAACACAAACCAGCCGCGCTCCAGCTCCCCCGTTTGCCCCAAAACGCGATTTTTGTGGTGTGTTTTGCCCGCAGCTCAGTGTTTGCTCCCCTCACACGCTGTTCTTTCACCCTCCGTAAGGCTCTGACAGTGAAATAAACAGTAAATTTGGTGTCACGGTAAATTTGGTGTCACACCAGGAGCAAATTAAGGCCACCCACTGGGCCTGGTTATCCCAAATTCTCTCCGTTTTTGCCTCTGGCACAATGGGAGAAGTATTTCCCCACTAGGAATGTGCACTCTGAGGCTCGGGAGATATTCCATCAGTGGCCAGTGTTGCCACCTTCAGCTCTGTCTAACCTACAAATAATTCTTTAGTCTGCCAACAACCTGGCATTGTAAAATCCCACAATAAGCTGGTTTGTGACAATCTGACAAAAAAAAAAAAAAATAAATAGGGGAATGTGCCAATACATTTTCTGTTGGTACACCCCTTTATGGAAAATATCATATTTATTGCCTCACCATTTACCTGAGTCGTGTTGCCACTGGTAATTTACAATTAATGGTGATCATATACACATTTGAAACTTCAAACACACCCTCCTTTCACTTTCTGGTGTGTATTTACCAAGAAGTATTCAATGGTTTTAATAGACACACATTTATGCACACACACTTGCAGATTTAAATCACATCATTCTTTTGGCAGACATAGGGCTAGGTAAGGTTTTTCAATTCTCTTTTTTTTTTTCTCTCCTCCCAGCCTTGGAATAGCAGTCTTGGTTTTAATCAACCCCTTTGCAGCCTTGAACTTTGTCCTCCTGGAATACGGTGCCATTCATTTAAGGATTTCCCTCCGTCTAATAAACATTAATGAACCACACTTTACAATTCCCCCGTGATCTTATCTCAGTTTCACAGATGGGGAAAACAGCAACAAATTAAGGGGTCTGCACACACCACAAATCAAAGGCAGAGCTGGGGGAAGAACCCAGGAATCCTAGCACAATTCCCTGCTCCAATAACCGAGAAACGTGTTCCTATCCCTGCAGCTGCCCTGGCAGTAACTGTGTTGCACAGGGCAGCGTTGTTTCCTTCAGGCCATCCGGGAAGACTGAAATTGCTCCTTTCCTGAGGTTTAGCTCCCCACAGAACTGCAAATTCTGTGAGGTGCTAGAGGGCTGTGGCTCTGCCAGCTTCCTCTGCGGGATTATCCCTCAGGATGTCTTTATTCCCCTCTGAGCTGAGGATCTCTTTTCTCTTCTGATTAGCTGAGATCTAGCAGGATGTGGGGGAATATTCCACTCCCTGCTGCTGCACCGTGGGGTTTATCCATCTTTCCCAGAAGAGAGGCCTGATTTCCTGGGGAATTTTCATCTCCTAGCTCTGGACAACGTGGTCCATTCCACGTGCCTGTGAAGAAAACCACATCTATTAATTACATCCAGCAAGGAAAGCCAGGTAATTGCCTTGTGCCTGGAATCTCTAAGTAGGGCCACTTTCTAGAAGAACAATCCCCGAGAGCTGTGATTTCAGCAGAGACAGAAGAAACCAATGTTCCCTGCGAGCTGCACTCCTGTCAGACACCCAGCAGTTTTTCTGACAGCCAGGATTTTTGTGGGACTGGCTGTGAGTCATTATTGAAGAAGTGTTATTCTTAAAACAGAGGAAGAGTGCTGGAGAAAGGAGGTGTTAGACAGGAAAGAACCCAAACCCCTTTCACACCTCCATCTGCTGTCTTACAGTGCCTCCCTACCAAACATTTACAAATTGACGAGATTTATTGCAAATCTCGCCCCGCTCGTTAAAAATGGCTTCTTTTGGAGACAGAATCAGACATTTAGCCTTTCTCCCCTACAATGAATGTATTTTCCTTGTGTTTAGCTCCATGGAAAACAACAATTCCTACGGTGCAGCCTTCTGCCAGGACAGCCAGGTTGTTCCTAACGGCGCTCCCATGTTTCTGCTAAAAAAAGGCTGCAGGAAATACAGCACTGGCAGGAATCTGCACCGGTTCAGCTTGGTTTGTTCTGCAGGTGGGCAGTGCCCAGCCAGATCCAAGCTGGGAATTGCTCTGGTGGAATAAAATATTTTTGTGCTGGAAAAGGATTTGCAGCTCTCTGCCGAGAGCCCATCTCAACTGAGAAGCTCCTCGGCCAGGTCTGACCGAGCTACGGCACAAAGGGTGACAGAACTGCCTCAAACAACTGCTCATCCCCTTGTTGGCCACACAACCCTGCCCAGCTCACCCTGAGGCTGATCCCATTCCCCTTCCCAGCTGCTCTGGAGCTGTGTCTGCACAGGGTCTGGACCTGCAGTGAGTCACAGCCGCACACTCAGGTCTCTGTGCCCCAGTTCTGCAAATGTTTCTGCACAAATATCATTGTACTCAGCAGAAGAGACCTGGCATACTCACTGCAGGCCTCGACTGATATTCTTAAAGCCCTGTTTTCTCTTTAAAGTTGCTCTAGGAAGTGATTTTGTTGATTTACCCTCCTCACACGTACGCCTGCACCACCCTTTTTAAATTTAACTCCAGTGTCAGATCTGCAGCTGTTTCCGAGGCCACATCCATGAATGATTGCCGCTGCTGCCAGGTGCAAGCCTGAATAAAAAGGTCAGGGGCTGGGGAGAGGATTAAGCTTTGGCTCAGCTGTTTGCATTCTCACACAGAGCACGGGCCGTCCATCCATCTGTCTGTCAGCCCTCACACGCCATCCAGACAGGTGAGGAGCTGAATGTTGGAAACAATTCAGTGACGCTCGTACAGAGCCACTACACCGTGTCTGCGGTTTAAAAAAAGCTCCCCCAGCAATCCTCCAGGCAGCCCTTGGATCAGAGAAATTATCTGTGCAGGAATATAAATGCAGAATGGCATGGGAACAGTCTCCCTGGAGACTGGGGTAGGGCAGATTGGAGAATACCTAAATCTCTAAATGGTGGCTGAGATTTTCGTGTTAAATTGGAACATTTTCTTCCCACGCTCACCGAAAGAGATGGAGGAAGGCAGCTTATGGGCACTTGGCACATACACTGAGGGCAAGCAGGGAAAAAAAATCCAGGAGGCATGGAGCAGATGCATCTCCCTGGATCTCCACCTGAGGTACTCCACTGATTCGAGGCCTTTTGTACCTGCAGCAGTGACAGCTGTTGGCTATTTTAAGACCTTCTCACGCTTCCACTTCTGTTACAACCCATGGGAGGCTTCTAATCTATTTCTGTATATCAGACATCCTTCCTCTTCTGTCTTCCTTATAAAATGTGCAAAACAATCAATAATTCACTTAGGCCCTACGTTCCCATTAGAGTGCACCCTGGCTGTGATTTAAATATATTTCTGTGACTGCAGAATGAGCAGATACCCTAAACTACCCTGGAAATGCCCTCTTACACATGACAGCATCTCCTGCCACCCAAAGTAGTTTTCTTTCTCCGGCTGTTAAATCTAGGACAAAATACTACTCTTTTGTTCTATATTAAGACCATGGAATAACAGCAGCTGACTTCCAGCCTCTGTCCTCGTGGAGGGGAATGAAGGATGAAGAATTAACCCCTGGCATGAGCTTTTCTCGTGATAAGTCATTAGGAAATGCCAGACCTCCTTGATCTCTCTTGCACTGGGTAACAAAAACCTGGAGGTTGATGAGGTGAGGGGTTGCCTTCCTCCCCTTCCCATGGCCCTCACCACGTCCTGTAGGTCCAGGCTCACCTGGGATTTCCTTCCACAGCCTCGTTTGGAAGGACCTGATGTTCATGTAGCTTAATTAAGGATAAAAAAGCAGGTTTGAACTCTTCTTACCACAGATGCTGTCACACCTCCCAGGAATGAACTGATCCCTTACACCCCTCTGGGTCAGCTCGTTTTGGAGGGGAGGGCTGAGCTCCAGGAGATCGAATGAGTTCACCAAGGCTCCAGGAGTCACAGAGGGTGTCCGGAGTGACAGATACCCAAGCGCCACATCCCCCAGACTTGAGCGATCTAAAAAAGTACTAAAACTTCTTACCAGAGACAGCCTCGAGGCCCAGGGACAAGGACACAGCCTATCAGAACCACAAAATCCCCCTCGTATTTTGTCTGGGAATCTACAACCTCTCCCATTTCCTCCTGTCCCCGTGTTTATCCTTTGGGTACCATCAGCTCAGCGTGCCCACAGCATCCAGCAAGGAGGGCAGAGCACGCGGCAGCCGCACACGTCCTGGCAATAATGACTTCACTTCTTCCACCAGCCCTGGAAAAAACAACAAAAACAAACCCAAATCCCCGGTCCTGCAATAACTGTGGCTCTGTTATTCACGGATCTTAAATCGTACTCCTTCATGAATTTTAATGTGCGGTCCATTTTCCCTCCACTAATCCTACATTAGGCTGGAAGCCTTTACAGACCGAACGTTTTGCCTTCCCTCTCATTTCATTCCCCGCAGCAGCACCGCGGCCGCCTGTCCCCCGGCGCTGCCCTTGCCTCCGCTGGGCTGGCACTGAACTTCAACCAACAGGAAAGTGTTTTCTTATCAGATCCTCCGCCTCTGTGCACCCCTGGCAAAAGCAGCAGGCAGCCTGGGAACTGCAGCTCTTTATTTTGCCCGCAATCTGGCGATCTCTGGGGTGCGCGGCGTTGTTTGAGGCAACGCCTGTCTGCAAGTCTTCAGCACCGCGCTTTTGTAAATCCTTTTTTTTTCCAGCCAAAACCATCCCCACAAGTCATCAGGAAGGAGTGAAAGCCTTTCAGGAAATCCTCCTTTCCAAGGAATTCCTGATGAGAGCAAACCACAGACGGTTCCGCGCCGCCACGAGCTCCGAGAAGATGAACAGCCCTGTTTTAAACGGTACTTAGGTTAAAAACCAGACAGGACCATGAGATACTCATATCACCTGCTGCAAAATGCACTTTGAGCCTGTTCTTTCACGACTAAATTTAATAATCTGTTCAGCTGAAGCGATGCTTCCAAAGGGAAGATACCCAGTTTGGATGGAGGAGGAAGCCACCATTTCCCTTGGAAACCATCCCTGAGGAATCATCCATCGTGCCAGCTCTGCCCCGAGGAGCGGAGTCTACGACAAATTGAAGCAAGACGCTCTGTTTGTGTTAAATCACTAAGAATATCTCAAACCCAGCCCCTCCATGTGTCTCACTGAACCCTCATCAGATGAAAAAGAAATACTGCATAGTTCTCAGCTCGAAACTTCTAAAAATATGAGAACTTTGGTACGTAAATGCATGCTGAGGACCTGGCTGGCGCTGACTAGGAATGTTCCCAATTGCAGAACCAGTGGTAACATTTCTTTTTCCAAGATACCCAGAACACACCCAGTGTTCTAAGGATTCCAGCCCTGGGGGCAGTCTGTGTGCCATCAGTGCACCAGGCAGAGGCAGGGATGAATCGGGCTGAAAATCTGATTTGACTTAAACAACACTGACCTGATGAGAAGCGAGGAGTCCGAACCAGGCCTGCAAATCCCATCTGTTTCTTATTTCTATAACAGGCAAGCTAAAACCCTAAATCCACGCAGCTCTGAGCTTCGAAGCCAAATTTTGCAGCTTGAGTCCATTACCAGCAAATGATGACTGCTAGCCCAGCTCCTTCAATTGAAGGCTGGGATTCATAACTCGACATTAAATGAAGGAGATGTATTGCAGGGTGACTAACAGCTAATCCGGGAAGGCACTTGGAGACACAAATTCATGGATTGGTGAATAAATTGGCCCACCTCTTTGCTCCCTGTAAAATTATTATCAAAACACTCATGGTTAATGGTGTTCTGAGGGTTAACTGATGTTTGAGAGCCCCTCGGATGCTCCTCAGCTCTTGGGAGCTAATAAAACCCTGCACTGACTCTGTCTTAGCTATTGTATTGTTACAATTTTCCCTGGGTTTTTTTTTTTGCAGCAATTTGATGTCAGAAAAAAAAATCTAATCCATAAAGCTTTTTAGCTTTGTGAAAAATAAAAGTGAGCCTATTCAGGGAAGAAAAAAAAAAGAGCCTGGTTTCTGTCCTTTAACTCCCAAGAACAAAGCTGGAGAAGGCTGGTCCCCGAGTGAGGATGGAATTTGGCAATTCCGCTCCCATTAGTGCAGAGCAAACCCGTTAAATATATAATGGCTCAAAGATAATGTGGATTGGAAAAAAAAATAAGCTTGGAACTGCAAGGCACCTAATTATTTTCCATCCATCTACCTCCACATTAAACCCCGGGGTCTGATGCTTCCCCGGCTGCTGGGGCAGCCATTGGGTTTTTGAAGTGATGCTCTGTTTATAGAATTGCAATTACTCAGGCTCGGCCTTTGTTTGGAGAAGAATCCCCGTCCATCCTCACTAATGGCTTCTTCTTCATCTCATCCAGCGTGGAGGATTTCCTGAGCGCATTAAAAACATTCTTCACTCTGCCTTTTTTAGTTTGGCCAAAGATTTAACGACTTCAGCGTAAGAGCTGCGTGTTTGAACTAGATTTGCTCCCTGACAGCCGATGCTGTGCACTCTGTTCCCTCACAGGCACCAGGGGAGTGCTTGAACTGCTCACATTAGAGATTTTTTTTGGGGGGTAAGAACCTGTGAGGGTGCTGAGAAGTGTTACCCAGAAAAACTGTGCCTGCCACACCCCTGGAAATGCTCAAGGCCAGGTGGGATGGAGCTCTGAGCAACCTGATCATTTTAAAGAGTCTCTCTCACTGGAGGGTTGAGTGAGGATTGTAAAATAACCACGGCAAAAGCAGATTTAATTCCCCTGCAGGACACGTGTGGACATAAAAAAAAAGACACCTCACTACCCCTGTCCTGTTGGACATTTCTCCAGACTTTGCTTCCCCTCTCAAGAAAAAAAGGGGGGGGGGGGGAGGGGANGAATGGAAAAAAAAAATAGAAAACTCTCACTGCTGAACTGCAAAACAACATTTCCTCCCTCGTTCAGTACTCATCCACTGAGCCTAAACTAACTTACATCTACGTGTCAGGCATAGCAGGAGTGTTTACAAACAAATCACTAAAGCAGCTGTGTGACCAAAATTTCCTTCAACCAGAATAATTTTCACCCTCAGCCTCATCAGGCACGTCTGAGACACGTATAATAACTCCCACCGGTGCACGCTGACAGGCTGAGTTACTGATTCTCCATAATTCCCTTTTTGTGCCGTGAAATATCGTCTCCTCTATCTAAAGCAAATTGATCTTTTCACCCAATCTATTTGACAGAGCTACCATTTAGTATTCAATTACTGTTTCAGGAATAAAACCAGTTTGTGATGCAGACACCAGCCCCCAGCGTGAACTCCTGGTGTCTGCATCAACCCCCGGTCTCTGGAAGGCAGCAAAAAAAAACCCCCCTTGGAGCAGCTGCTGCCTCTACCATAAATAAAACAAATGCAAGAACTGCAGAGATAATCAGGGAAAAAAAGCAAAATGTTCTGGTCAGGGCTGTGTTATGGGTGTCTGGAAGGTGCAGGATGGGCACGGAGGGGGATGGATCAGCTCTGGGAGAACCTCCTTGGGCTCTGCAGTTAACTCTGACCACTTCATTAAATGTTTTGAAGTCCAGGACCTTAAACTGTTACTAGAAGGAGCATCAGCAGTGACTCTCCAAGAGCTCTCAGCTTTGCAGGGATTCCTGGGCTGGCTTTTCCAGGGAAGGCCGGGCTCCATCCCGTGTGTGACAATGACCCCGCCGCCCCGGGGTCCTGGGGCTGCAGCAGCCACAGCCTGCTCCTCCTCGCCGGGAGGCAGCTCCCAGCCTCATCCCAATTAATCATCTCCTAATGACTTTTCTGAACCGGGAGGATTTCCTTAATTATACCACGCATTAGACTTTAATCAAGAAATCAATTTTTCACGCCACCCCAAAGCCGCGGGTGCGGGGAGGGGCCCCGAGTGTCCCCGGCCCCGCACAGAGGGGAACCATCAGGAATTTGGGAATTTGAGTGCCCGGGCTCCTTACCCAATCCGGCTGGAAGTGATAATTTTAATTAAGATCCCTGCACTGCCCCGTGCCTGTGCCCTGCTCAGCAGACAGTTTTTCCATGTTATTTTCAGCCACCTGACACAGATGCCAGGCACGGCAGGCCCCTCGTGTGCTGGCCCAGTGCCCGTGTGCCCGGCTGCACACGCTGGGAAAGGATTTGGATTTGCTGCAGAGTGGCTTCACCCGCTCCCACCAAGACCAGCACAGCCCCTCGTGCACCTCCTGCCTCTGCCAACCCTCTGGAATGAAATATAAATCCTGGGGGGGCTGGGACGTGCTCCGCTGTGACACCGTGCCCGGCCGCTGTGATCCCAGGGAGAGGAGTTAATTAAATATTAACCTCACTGCTCTGTTCCACTTCTCAGGATGCTGCGGGGCAGCAAAGGGTTTATCTGAACCTCCTGCTCCTTGGGGAGGACTGATGGTTGTTCCTGGCCTGATCCACTTCCTTTCTCCCTGGTTTTGTTGGGATTCACCAGCCAGTGGCTCCTTCCAGGGGGATCCCACAGGAGCTCTGGGGGTCTCACCCCAACCAGCAGCACATTCCCAGCAGAGTTCCACAGCACAGCATGGCTCACATTCTTCACACTTGATTAATTACCGGGTGGGGTTTAATTCTCTCCCTTCTGAGGAGCTCTGGGTGGCAGAGCCAACCCCAGCCAGTTTTATTTTCCCGGGTACCATCCCTCCTCCCATCACTCCCCTGCACAGACGATGAGGCTGCTGGGACAGGGCTGGGATTTCCAGTACCTGCTGCCTCTGCGAGGAACTAAAAATAAAAAAAAGCATCTGCTAAAAATACTGAATGATCAAGAAAAAAAAAACCCACTAAACCCCAGAGATCTCCCTGGGCCGTGAGGATTAATTTTCATTTCCCTTTAATCCGGACACAAATGGTGACGTCACGGCTCAGCTCCGTGGCCTGGAGTTCTGCTTCCCCAGCTTTTGGGTGCATTCCAAAGGAAAACGGACACACGACAAGCAGGAGGCCACAGGGTTCAGTGCAGGGTGCCAGAAATGTGTCCTAAATCCTGTGGCTGCAGCTCCCAGAGTGTCCTTGCCCAGCCCCACACTCAGATCCAGGCTTTGTGCCCACCTCCAGCCACCCTTGGGGTGCTCTAACCCCGTACCCCACTGTGGGAAAGAGCAGAAAAAGGGACCAGAGGTCCCAGATTACAGCCTGGACTTCTGAAAAATAAGATTTACCACTTTTAAGGGAAGGAAAACAGCAACCGGGATGAGTTACTTTGTGACCTTCCAAAGAGACAACAGAATTAATCCCTGGAAGGAATAACTCCTCTAAAGGAGCAAAGAATGTTTTGTCCCCAAAAACCTCGCAGGAAGGGCTCAGCCTCAGGAACATTTTGAGCACTGAGGGCCTGTGAGCAGACAAGGGCTCCTAGTCTGAGGTGTGATTTATGTGCAGCAGCACATAAACACCCAAAACGGGGTCTTTAAAAACACCTCAGACTCTGCCACAATGCTGCTGCTGTGGGGCTCCACGTGGAGGAAAAAAATAAGGAAAGTGAAATGTAAGCAATTCCTTAAAAGCTGCTCCAAAAGTGCTTTCAGCCCAGGAGTGATCAGAGGCACGAGTCAATATTTTCCTGGAGAGGAAACGCCGCTGTGATTACACCTGGTGCTGTTTGCTGAGCGCCGCTCTCGGCCCTGCTCCGTGTTTGCCCAGGGCAGGATGTGGGGAAGAATCCAGGGTTTGTGTGGGGGAAGCTCTGTGGTTTCAGGAGCTGCAAGGACTCTCTTTACTGGGTCCTGGTTCTGTGAGTCTCAGACAAGGGGCTGCTGTTAGGCTGGGGCTGGGTGAGGTGCATGAAAACCAAATATTTCACTCAGGAGGGCCCAACCTGCAGCTCTGGTCTGCAGGACTCTTCCCACGTGGTGGCTTTGCTCGTTGGGAAGATCCCCCATGGCTGCCTTTCAGATTTCCTCCTCCTTTTGGAGGCACCTGACCCAAAATCTGCTGTTTGTGCCACCCTGCTGTGGCTGCTGGGTGTCACATGTGACATCCCCGTGCCTGGCACAGTGGAGTGGAGAGACCCACGGCCATGGGAACGAGCCCTGCAGCGCCTTCCCTGGGGACAGCTGTGTCTGTAATTCTCGAGATCCCACCCCAATCCTGCACCCTCTGGTCCCTCAGAGCATGGAGCAGAGCTCACCCAGCCCAGGGTGGGAATCTCCCACAGGGAAAAAAACCTTACAAGCCCCTGAAAATGGTGGCCAAAATAAAAATATTTCCCTGGGGTAGGACAGGATGAAGCTGCTGGCAGCTCCCTGGGGTGGGGAACATGGAGCTGCAGGGCTCAGGAAGGTGCCCCCGTGATCCCTTTGCTCACCAGCCTGGAAAGGAGCACAGAGCTCTCCCCAGCACCTGACAGCTGCCAAAGGTCAGCATGAAGCTCCACGGACCTTGGCGAGGGTTTGTGCAACCAAATCCCCTCCAGCACCTCGGGAAAGGCCGGGCTGAGCTTCCCCTCCTCTCCCTCACTGGAGACTGGGGTGGTTTGGCCGGGCAGAGCAGCCAGGGGACGTGGCTGTGCCACCAGGATCTGCTCCAAATCTGCCCCCACGAGCCCTTAATCAGCTTCCACCTGGGATTAGCTCAAACATTCCCAGCCTCTGGTTCAAAATAGCTTTTCTTGCTTGTGGGCCACTAATCCAAAAGGAGCCCTGGCCCCGTTAGGCAGCACCTCCAGCAAGGGTGGGGCTTTCCTCAGGCTTGAACCTTGCCTGGTTCCCAAATAGTTTAGGATTGAGAATTTAGGGCACGTGTTCAGAGCTGGCTTGTGATGGGGATTCAGAAAAGCAGCTCCAGTAAACCCAGGCAAAGCCTGGCCTGGCCCAAGGCAGGTACAAAGAGCACAAGAGCCCAGTTTGGGCTGAATTATTTGTATTTTGGGGGAAACTCGGGTTTGGCACAAGGGATTTCACTCAGGAGTCCACAGACCCCCTCATGCTGACATCAAATAGAGCCACAAAAACTCCCTGAATATCTGAGGCCACCAGGACCTGGGGATGAACTGAGTAAAAAAACAGCCCCATTCTGCAGGGTGGAACCCCAGAGCAAAGAACTGCTGAAAACCCACGGAGGAAAATCCACTCCCACAGCACCCAGAGGAGCAGGCAGGTCGGGAAGGGACGTGCAAGCAGTCACATCCCCAAGTGCAGCTGATGACGTGGCTGTGATTTAATAAAGGACGTTATTAGTGCCCTGCTAATGGCTCCAGGCGCCGGCAGCGGAGCTGGCAGCTCCCAGCCCGGCAGAGCTCGTTCCCACCAGGCTCCTAAAGATTCAATTCACCTCCAAAGCACCGCAAAAGGATTTGCATCAACAGCCCCCCATCACAGCCTCCTCCTGCTGCCCCCACAGCCGGGCACACGGAGCCACAGCAGCTCAAATCCCACGGCCAGACAGAAATCCCACCTCAAATTAAAGGTAACACAGCCTCAACCCTTCAGCCGCTTCATTTCCTCCCCATAAAACCTGCCCCCACCTGGCCCCTTCCCACTGACCTGCCACCACACCCGGCAGGACTGAGCAGCAAAACCCAGCCGAGCTTCCAGCAGCAACACCACTCCAAAAAAAGCTCCTTCCCAGCAAAAACCGATCCAGAAACCAGCCAAAGCTGGGGACTGGGGGAGGCACTGGTGATGGGCACAGCTGGTGGCCTCTCGGCCATCACTGCTGGTGTTTCCCTGCCCTCGGCCTCCTCAGCAGTGGTCGGGCTGTTGAGGAGCTGCCCTGGGGGAGCTCAGGGCCCCTCGTCTGTCAGAAATCGATGTTGACTGGTGAGGTGTTTGTGTCCTCGGAGCAGGAGGTTGTGCTGAGCCCCTGTTTCTGCTGCTTCCCCCTGGTTCAGGCAGCGTCTGCACCACGGTTCATCCCCAGGCAGGAAACCCCAAAAAAAGAAAAATCCCTGTGAGGCAGAGATGGAGCAAATCCCCCATTTGCACAGGGGGAGACATCTGCCAGCCAAGGGACTTGGCAAAGATGGGCAACCTGCGTCAGAGGCTGAACCCTGCAGAGCTCCAGCTCCTCCAGCACCAGGGCTTGGCTGGGAGAGGCCCTCTGTTTCTGTCTGAAACCTCCATAAAAATAGCACAATTATGGGAAAATCCTTGCCCAAGTGGAAAAGAAAACACCAGTCTGGCTTTCCCGAGGAAGCAGAGCTCCATAAAAGCGCTCCTTTAGCATTTGCTGTTTCTGTCAGGCGTCCAAAGCCTCTCCCAGAGCCCTTCACCAGGGGCACAGCTCCACGGGGCGAGGTCGGGCCCCTGCTAAAGGATTTTATGATTTTTTTCCCCCCAGCATTTCAGTTCACCTCATCAGGAGTTTCCATACATCGGGAACAAACCGTCTGCAGGAGCCAGAGCGGGGCAGCCCCCGCCGGGAGCAGCTGCTTGATCCCGAGCCATAAATAACAGCCCAGGCTGGAAAATCTCCATGGGTTTGGGGTTTCTTTTTGTCGCAGAAGTCGAGCTGGTGATGTCTGTCACCCCCTATCCCTGCTGTCCCTGAGTGCCCCAGTGCCTGCCCCCGCAGGGCTGATCCCCTTTACAGACTTGGGGTGCCCGGACAGATGGAGGGATTTGATTAATCCTGGAGAGATTTAATTGAAGGTGCCCATTCCTGGGCAAACTCTGCCCTCACAGCACCCCCAGGTTCCCCAAAAGGGAGCAGGGCCCCGCCTGGCTGGGTGGTTTTTGGGGGTCACACGCAGAGGGGCGGCACCGGGGCTCGGTTATTTCCCCTCTCTGCAGGCAGGGCAGAGTCCCCGCAGCGGTGACCACGTTCCAGGTGACATTTCCCGCGTGCCTGGCCCGCTTCCGTGCGGGACATTTCTCGGTCAGCAACAGAGAACGGCCTCGGCTCTATTTATACCCCACCCTGGAGCCGGGTAAAAATAACCCCGGCGCGTTTGGCAGCCCGAAGGCGCTACTGTAAATCCTCCGTGTCAGCGAGAAAATCGCGCTCGGGTGGGAGCCGGGGTCCCGCTGGGAAAGGAGGCGCTGGGGGAAGCCCCAGGGGCACCCGGGAGCTTGGACCCCGAGAGGAGGAGGGAAGGGATGGAGTGAACCCATGGAGCAGCAGCCGGCGGCATCCCCGCGTCCCAAAAACCCGCCTGGGAAGCAGAGCGGGAGTGTCAGATTGCTCTTGAACCGGGATTAAAGGCCACTGGCGCTGCTGTATTTTTAGCATCGCGATCATCCTTTAAAAAAAAAAAAAAAATTAAAAATCCGTCACTGTGGCCGGTGGGATGGCAGAGGAGACGGGAGCTGCCCCAAGCTCGGCTCTTCAGAGCCACGGGGAAGGTCACGGTGACTCCTGCGGCGCTGTCACCTCGCGGGGAGCGGGGACCCATCCAGCCATCGCTCCCTCCCGCGGAGCCCGCGGCTGCTGCCGCCTGAGTCAGCTTTATCTGCCGGGCTATTAATAGCCGCCGCTCGCCTCGGCCCTGCTCTAATTGCGGGTTAATAAACCAGCCGGGCAGAGGCTGCCCCGCATCCCGGAGCGCGGCTCGGCCCGGCTGGGAACGGCCCCAGGGGATGCGGAGCCGCCGGGTCCCGCTCCCCCCCAGCCCCGGGGGTCGTTCCCTGCCGCGGTTCTGCCGCTTTTCCACCCCCATCCCAACGGCCTGAGAGAGATTTGGAGGCTCTTCCCAAGGCCGCTGCTCAGGGACAGCCTTGAGTTTGTCCCTCCTGTTGTCACTTGGATGCTCGGGGTGGGAAATACTGAGCGTGCTGCTTTTTCTTGGGATTTTCCCTGCAGGGATGTTCCCTGCAGCTGGGCTGGTGAGGGCACGGAGTTGTGATGGGGAACAAGAACCGTTCCCACATGTGCTGGTGCCCTCCCCATCCCAAGGGATTCCCACTGCCCACACCACGCAGGATCAAACTTTGGGATTTTGGAGCCATCCGGGGGTTGTAGGAACGAGCCCAGCGCCAGCAGCGGCCCCACACAGACCCTGCGCTGGGGCCTGAAGGTCACGTTTTGGCCGTGTCCTTGTCCCCAGGGTGGGGACAGTGTCTCAGGGATACACTCCCCAGGAAGAGCAAATGGAAGGTTTTGGTGAAACCCGGAGATGTCCCTGACCCCTCTGCAGGGCCTGTCCCTGCCCCGGCCATGGGATGTCGGCTCCCACCTCCCAGGAATCCCCGGCTCCTCCTCAGCCCCAGCTCAGCCCCCCTGGCCGTGCCCTGAGCTCACTCCCGGTTCAGGCCCCCGGGCTGTCCAAAGAGGGTTAAGGCTCTTTCTCAGCCCCGTGGGGAATTAAGGGCGCTCAGCAGCACGGGGACAGGGCACGGGGACAGGGCATGGGGACAGGGCACGGGGACAGGGCATGGGGACAGGGCACGGGGACAGGGCACGGGGACAGGGCATGGGGACAGGGCACTGGCACAGGGTATGGGGACAGGGCACGGGGACAGGGTATGGGGACAGGGCACGGGGACAGGGCATTGGCACAGGGTATGGGGACAGGGTATTGGCACAGGGTATGGGGACAGGGCACTGGCACAGGGTATGGGGACAGGGCACTGGCACAGGGCACGGGGACAGGGTATGGGGACAGGGCACGGGGACAGGGCATTGGCACAGGGTATGGGGACAGGGTATGGGGACAGGGCACTGGCACAGGGTATGGGGACAGGGTACGGGGACAGGGCCATCTCCAGCAGTGGGATGAACGGGGATTGCCATCAGCCCATCCCAAAAACCCCAAATGAAGCGCTGCCTTCCTGGCAGTGCTGGGACGCGAGGTGGAGGCAGCAGGAACTGCCCAGCCCATCCCCTGGGAGCAGCCCTGCACTTCAGGGATTTGCACAGAGCAAAGCAGAAACAGGCACCGGCAGCTTTAGTACTTGAAAATTTTTATTTTCTCAAATGAGCACCAACACATATTGTAAATATGACAAACAATACGCCTCCCTCTAATACTGAAGAACTATATACAATGTACAAATACATGAAAAGGTGAAAACCAATTATTTGAAAACAAACAATTGCATTTCTGACTGAAGCAAATGACCTGAAAGAATATGCCAAAAAAACAAACAAACAAAAAAAAAAATCAAAGAAATAAAAGTATACACAATTTGTAAACACAAGAGCATCCATAGACAGGCTGGTATTGGAAATATTGTCCTTAGTTTTGTCAGTGGGGAAAGCATTCCCATTTCCTTAGGAAGAACAAAACAAAGGATACACACAGTTGGAACGATGAGAACAGCTTATCTGTGGTTGTACCTTACACAATGCCATTCTGCTTGCATTTAAATATGTTGATTTTTTATTGATTGATTTGTTGGTTTGTTTTTTTGTTTTTTTTTTCTGAATTCAAGATGATTTTTTGTTCCCCCTCTTCCGCTTGCTCTTTTTTTTTTTTTTTTTCCCACCAGGATTTCTGCAGGAAATCTCTGTCTAACCTGATTGTTTCTGAGCACTGAGGCCTCTCCCGTGGTGGGAAGAGCTCCTTCCCACTGAGCTGAGCTCGGTGTCCCCTCTTCATCCCAAAACTGCTTCACGTGGCAGCTCCTCCCCAGGCAGGGAAGTGCAGTGAAATGCATGATTCACACACTCTCACAGAGCAGAGAAAATTCTCACTTGATCATCACGAGAACAGGAGGTTTTATCTCGCAGGGGTTGCTTTGTTCCTCTGTGGTTTGAAGTTGGTGCACCAAACCCAGAGAATTAAAGAACCTGCCAACAGTTCTTGACCAGCTCCTTGCTCAGCCAAGCACAGTCCAGTGGTTTGTGCTGTTGGTCCGCTTTGGGATAAACAAGAGACCGAGTGAAATAAAAAAAAAACGAAGAAGGGGGGAGATTAAAGACAGAAAGGAGAACAAAATAAATGACCTTTACTGCCAAGAGAGGTAAACTTTTACTCTAATTTGTTACGTAGCAGCCTGGTTAAAAAAAATAAAATAAAATAAACAGAACAACAACAACAACAACAAAAACCAAACTTCCCCTCAAAAATAAAAGCAGGATCCAAAGATTGATGGTTTAGGTTAAAACGGAGCTCCAAGCTCCATCCTCCATCCCTGCTGCCCCCAGCAACAGCGAATCCGAGGCTGCAGCTCCTGCCCAGTCCCAGCTCCTGCAGCTCCAGATCTACTTCACCCCAGCCAATTCTGGTGCAAGAGAAAATTCCATGTTGGATCCTACAACCCCGGGAAGGTGGGAGCCCCAGTGGGATCCCTGGAGGGAGCAAGAGGGGACTCGGGGGAAGGCAGAGGGGAACTGGAGCCCTCCTGCAGCCCCTCCCAGCCCAAAAATCCCCCCCAAGGGGCTGCTGGCCCCAAAGTCAGCCACCAAATCTGCCAGCTGGGAGTCCCCTGCCCTGCCACATCCACAGGAAACACGGATCCGCTTCAGAGGACAACGTAAATATTGATTTTTTTGTTTCCCTTTAAACATATTTTCCAACAAATACAGAAGGAAACAGGATCGTCATCAACAATAACAACAACAAAAAAAAAGTGCTCTCAGGGAGGGGCTCTGAGAAAACAGCACCAAATATATTATTTCTTTAAAAAAAAAAATTAAATATTATTTACAAAAGTATACTTCACAACGTCTGGGGGTTATTTTTTTTTTTTTTTCTGCTTTGTCTATATATTATCATCTGAATATTTCTTCCGGGGGTCAGGATTTCACACCAGACAATCCACCAAAGCAAAAACAATTTCAAACCTCCTCGAGTCTGAGCTTTGGGGTACGGGGGGGGGGGGGTGTAAACTCAAGGGGGCTCACAGCTGCCCAGACACGAGGCTGGACACCACAAAAAGCAGGAAAACTCGCTGCTGTCCGTGCTCTCCCCAGGATGCTGCCCATGGAAAGCAGCAGCACGTGCTCAGGAAGCAGCTTCCACGGGCCACCTCTCCTGGGAAAAGGCCCCACCTGGCTCAGCTCAGCAGGGGAAGTTCTTTGGTTATCTCTGAGCGTGTCACTCTCTCCCTGTGCTGCTGTGGGGGCCACCAGCACAGATCCCAAATCCCTGCCAGCCCCCCGGGGCATCAGCAGCCAGCTAAAGCTCCTCCTGCTCACTGGGCACACACAGGAGCTGCACAGGCCCATTTCTCCTCGCCCACCTGGGCAGGACATCACAGCCACGCCTTGGGGCTCCCACCAGGGCTCAAGGCCAGGCTCTCAGCAAGACACTGATGGGACAAAACCAATTAAAAGCAGATTAAGAGCTCGCCCTGTTCAAGCCTGGACTGGTTGCCATTAAAAGCCCAACACCTGTGACTGGTAAAGACCAGCCAGGTCTGATGGGGCATCATCGTCCTTTTGTGTCCCACATGAATGGATAAAAACATTTCCACCTGGCAGCTCTGTGGGATTTCTCAGAGCAGTTCTCTGCACAGCCCTGCCTTTTATATCACTTCTTGATCAGCAGTCACTCCAAAGACCAACATCAAACCACGAGCCCTGCGTGCTCTTCTCAGCCTCACAGGATTGGGGATGATCCCTCTCCTCTCCCAGCTCCTTTGAAGGCCCTGAGGAGACCAAAGAGCTCTTTGAAGAACAGGAATTACTTCCCACCAGTCAAAAGCCAATAAACTGCTGTGGATCCTCACTGAAAGGACAGGGAAATGGCACCAGGTCGGTGCCAGAGCCCACAGGACAGCAGGTGCTGTGGGATTTTTGATTTTCACTGCGTTTGTCACCGGAGGGAACGTGGCTGATGGAAGCAGAGACAACCCAAACCAAAAGCTGAAGCGATTTGTTGCACAGCCAGAGCAGAAGGGCGAGGGCAGAAGCCACCTCTGGACAGGTTGGTCACGAACTCCATCCCCTGCAGGAGCCAGCTCCACCTCACTGCCCCAAGGCTGCCAAGAACAGAGCTCTGGGAGAGAAAAACACAACCCTTCCTTCCTCAGCTTTGGGTTTCAGCACAAGGATCCAACCCTGAATTCCACCCTGATCCTTCAGGAGAGTCTCTGTCCACATCCCCAGCCAAGAGAACAGCAAATGACTCTTCCCCAGCCCCCTGGGATCTCCCAGGGGTGGGGGCCAGTGACAACAGATTACAGCTCCAAAGCTTCTGTTCCGTAAGGAGTCACCACCCCCTGCACAATACTCTTTTCCTTCTGGATTAACAAAGATTTCCCCCCATGGATTAACCTACTTGAAAGAATTCTGCCAACAAAAAGAAAAACTCGCTCGGGGGAGAGATAAATTCAGCTCAATGGTCCTGGGTTGTGCACCAGACACTGGCTGGACTGCTGCAGAGCAAACTCCTCACGGTTCTTTTGGCCCAACACAGTTCCCCTCTCACTCACAACGTCCCTTCCCCACCATCCACCTCGGGAAGGTGCCCCGGGATCACCGTGGAGAAATTCAAATGGGAATTGTTGTCCCTTGCACTTTTGACACCAACATCTGCCCCTCAAGGCATAGATCACTCCAGGGGTGGTGGGGAGATGTTTAATTTCTCTTTTTGCTTCTTTCCCATTCTCTTCTCTGCAAAGGGCTCCTAGGAGTGGGAAAAGGGGGAACCATTTGGGGAGGATACCTGGAAATATCCACCTGTGCAACACAACCCCAGGAACTCGGCTCCCTCCTCGCCCCATTTCTGTGCCAGGCTCCCCCTCTGGAGCCTGGGATTCAAGGAAAAGGTTCTGTAACAGCATTTTCCTACTTGCACTCGTGAAAGATTGGTAAAACACCACCGGGGGTGCTCAGGGGAGGCCAAGAAATCCGAGGGTCCCCTCTGTCACTGTTTGTCCCCATCCTCCTCTAGGTAATTTCCTCTTCCTTGCCTCGCACGTGCCTTTTTTCACCCCTCCACATTTCCTAAGCTGCAGCTCCTTGTGCCTGAGGTGGTTTTCTCCTCCTCTCTGAAGGGCTCAGCAGTCAGGGTTTGGTTTGTCCAGCCGTGAGGACGCTCCCCACGGCCGCGCTCTGCCGGGACGTTCGGCCTCCCTACCCTGAACCAGCAAGAGAAAGGAGAGGCAGGGAAATCTCTCCAGCCTCCAGCTCCTGCCCCCTCAAAGAACAAGTTCATAAACAGCAAACAAAACACAGACTGTGGGGGGAACTGGCTCTGCCTCGGGCTCAGCCAGCTGGGGCTGAGGCTCTGCCGATGGATTCGGGATTCGGAGAGAAAACGCAGCCGTGAGGTAATTTCTGTCCTTTCAGACAAGGAGATATTCCTCTGTCCTTTTTTTTTTTTTTTTAGACAAGTAGAGATTTTTCTTTCCATTTAGACAAGGAGATTTTTCTCTTTCCTTTTTTTTTTTTTTTTTAGACAAGTAGATATTTCTCTGTCCATTTAGACAAGGAGATGGTTTCAAGCCTTGCTTAACCAGGACTGAAAGGAGAAGCCCAGCGTCACCTCCTGATGGTTCCCCACTCCCCCACCCCTCTCCCACCTTCTCCTGCCCAAACCTTGGGGCCTTCCTCCCACAGCTGGGGAGGAGCCAGGAGAGCCCAGGTCAGGCTGGGTCGAGCACTGGGCACGTGGAATGGCTGTCGGGCATTCGGTGCATTCTCTGAGCCAACGCCAGAACAGAGAGAGAAGCAGCCAGGGTCAACTCACAAACAGATACAAAGCAAAGAGACAGAGAGACAGAAATTTAGAGGCCAGTCACCAATAAAGATGGAGAAGGGTGTGAAGATGCTCCCGGGTTGCAGAGCCTCTAAATGCATGGAACCAAGCGTTCAGTCACTCTCTCACTCTTGGATACAATGTTCGGTTGGATGGCATTTCTCTTACACGCTGCTAGGGCCGGGCTCTCCCCGCTCAATCCCAGCCATTATCCTTGATCATGTGAGCTAGTTCAATGATGTATTTGCCTTCTTTATACTTCTGGCTGCTTTCAAAAGCGTGTTCCTAGAATGAGAGGAGGGGGAAGAGTGAGGTGGAGGGGATGTCTGGGTGAAAATCACGTCACGGATCAGATCTGGGAGTGCTGGGGCGAGGCTGAGCCTGGCCCACGGAGAAAAAGGCAACTGCAGGTCTCCCTGTTGGCTCTCAGGAAAAGTGTGAGGGGAAAAAAATCATAAATCCTGCTTCTGGAATCTGAAATCCTGCTTCTGGAATCTTAAATCCTCTTCTGGAATCACAAACACTGCTTCTAGAATCTGAAATCCTGATTTTGGAATCTGAAATCCTGATTCTGGAATCTGAAATCCTGCCTCTAGAATCCTAAATCCTCCTTCTGGAATCTCAAATACTGCTTCTAGAATCTGAAATCCTAATTCTGGAATCTTAAATCTTGTCTCTGGAATCTTAAATCCTGCTCCTGGCTGTCTTTACATGCTGGGAAGAAGGAATTGGCAGCATGGAACGTGCAGATTCCTGTAGGCCAATGGCAACTGCTCCTAAGGACAGGATTTAGGGATCATGGAGGGTAAAATCCAGCTCTCTCCAAGGTGGTTTGGGAATTTATTGAAGTTTGTTAGGAATGAAGTGCTCCCCTCACTGGGAATGGGATGGATTATGGTGAATTCAACGTGGAAATGGAGTCCCAGGGAAGGATCCCACTGTGAACAGAACTGTGACTGCAGCTGGGGAAGCACACAGGAAACCTTTGGGATCCCCAATATCCCTGAGCCTCTGCACGGATTCCAGCCTCATCCATGTTTGATGCTTTCCTTTCTCCTTTCCTTCTTCACCTTTCTTGGTAAAGAGTGTTTCTGTCCACAGGCCATGGGCACAAACCAGGATTTGTTTAGACACTGGTGAAAACGTTTTGGACAAAACGGGGTGGGCCTCCAGAAGCAGAAGTTCGGATGTGACATTGGATTTTATTGGGAGGTAATTGAATTTTTGAAGAGAGAACAGATAAATTCATGTTCAACAGCATTTCCAGGGGGGAAGGACACAGAATTAACGGAGCATTCTATTATTCTCATAACATCTACCAGAATAATAGAAAAAAAAGAAGACAATGTGAACCACAGGACTGAAATTGTCCTCATTTATGTTAAATATCACTGAGGGTACCCACTAAAATCAGGTGTAAATTCTTAGTAAAAAAAAAAACTACATTAAAGCTGATTCTCCAAATGCAACACACACAAAGCAGGAGGAAAAATAGATGAAAACCTGGATTTTAGGATCCCAAAATGATCTTCCCACCCCTCCCCTCAGCTGGAGCACAGGGACACAGATACTCACATATTTCCAGCCCAGCGTGGTTTTGCAGTTTTCACAGTAAATATCTGCCACGGCGTGCAGTCCTGTTAATAACACCCGCTCCTCTGCGGGGCCACAGCCCACGTTAACTCTGGGACAAAGCACAGACAATGTCCCCATTAGTGCCTTTTCCCACATCGAGATGCTCCAATAAAAGCTGACAACGATTTCACTGCGGTGTTTTGAAAACATGAGCGGGAGGTTGTGAGTTTCCCAGCTGTGCCTCTCCCTCGGCAAGTTCCAGAGCAGAATGAAAAGGTAAAATGGGTTTTTTGGGGTTTTTTTTTAATGCAACTAAAAAAAAAAAACTCAATGAAAGCTTTGAACAGGAGATTAATAACACTCTAGTCACTCGTGCTAATTAGGCATTTGAGAAAGATTTTCCTTCTCAAATTGATAAAATGGTGCTTTTTACTCTCCCAAATGGCAAATTGAAAAAGATGTGACTGGAATCAGCAGTTCTGCTGAAGAGACGGAGCGGCAGTGACCTCCCCAAAAACTATTTCCAGCCACTGGGGAAAAAAATCACACTCGGTTTTTATGAAGTGCATATTTAGATACCATCTCTCTCCACATTTACAAAACTCTGGCTCTTTAGTCCAGCTACATCCTGGGAGAGGAGAATGACTCAGCCATTAGCTGCGCTGACGAAAAAAATCACCTTTTCCTTGCTGCTTCTCTGAAACCTCAACACCACTCAAACATGAATCAGGGGCTATTTCTGCCTCTTTCCCCCATGCATTTTTGGGAAGCTCCCAAGTCCCAGGAAGATGTTTTTTTGAAGGGAATTTTGGGGTTTTTTCCCCCCCTTTTTCAGGAGGGTTTTGTTAAATCCGCCACAAGCACGCGGGGTACTCACACGGAGTTGAAGAGGTACGCTCGTCCTTGGCTGCCCTGGAAGGACTGGAAAGCAAGAAAACAAAGCTCAGTTGGCTGTTTGAGAGGAAAAAGACAACTTTTCTCCAGCTCCAACACCTGCCCTTTTCACAGGACACACCTGGAACCCCCAGTGTGTTCACACAGGCCCAACGTGCTGCTCCAGAGTTGGGTTTTCTCTCTCACGTCCCTGCAAAATCTCTTTTCGCCCTTTTGGTGTTTGTGAGCCTCACACCACTCCTCAGCCTCGCCTGAAGGCTGCCCAAAACTGGTCAGGATCTCTTCTCAAACTGCACCTGCACGTGGATTTGCTTTCAGGAGTGGGGCTAAAGCCAGCAGGAGAACCAGGGAGCAGCCAAACCACCCCAGAAAATGCAGGCACATCCTCTCTGCCCCACATTTCCTCAGGATGTGAGAGCCCCACCAGGGAAAGGCAGAGTTTTGGAGGGATCAGGGCACTGCAGGCACATCCCAGTGTGCCATGGCTGTGGCATCACCCTGTGGCTCTGCCTGGCTGACAGGCACCAAGTGCCACCTGCATTTTTAATGCTCTTTGACAGGCACACGCTGAATTAAACATTTGGTGCTTGTGAGCGAGAGCTGGGGCTGTCTGTACACGGGTTACCTCGTGGGACACCTCGGGGAATGTCTGCACCCAGGGGCAGGGGCTGGGCAAGTCAAAAAAAGGCAGCTTTTCTGGACCAGTTAATCCTTTACTTTGCACCTCACCAGGAACCTTGGAATGCTTGGTGGTTTGCTTAAAACCTCAGCTGATTTCAGACCAAAAACACTTATAAGGGGGGGGGAAGAGAAACATTGATGTTTTACCTCCAGGCTCTCTAATAATTGTTATTTCTTTGGTTAACAACAACCTGACATCACATAAAAAAACCTCTGGGGGGTCCCTGCCCTCCTTGGGTTGTGCCCTCCTGCACCTGCCCAACTCCTGCCTTGTAGAAAGGCACCTGACACCTTCCTTGGGAACATCCCCAAAGGCAAAAGGATCCTTTCCATAGAGCACAAACACCTCAGAGGGCAAAAATGCCCCGGGGCACTGGGCAGGGAGCCAGAGGCAGCAGTGCCAGCTGCCTGTGAGGTCTGCAGGGCAGCAAAATCCCTGCCTGGCACACAATTCCTGCCTCCTGGAGGGATAACTGCTCCTCAGAGGAACCTGAAGGCCAATATTAGTTGCCACCCAGGGCACAGAAGAGCCGCTGAGGATCCAGGGAGGATGCCTGAGGCACTGGGATCTCTCTTTGGTTCAGACAAAAGCAGCGCCCTGAGGAATTTCCTCGGGGAGGAATTAAATGGGACACACGGCTCCAGCGTGTTTGTGTGATTGCATTTATTAGAGAAGCTTCCTTTAATCCCTCTGCAGCGCTCCAGCTCTGTCATACCCCACACCAAACCAGCCCCCAAAACACACCCTGCACCATCCCAGGGACCTGGGGGGGAGAGTGGGAACACAAATGATGATTCCCTGGTCGGAAAGGATGGACCAAGGCAGAGCTGGCTGCAGGACTGGGATCCGTGGAAAGGGGTCAGGGATGAAACACAAAATCCCACAGCAACGTGTGTGCCACCAGAGCAAAAGGAAAGCAGATGAAACTTTCTCACCATCCAGCCCTTCCCAGTAAATACTTCTCTGTAAACACCAAAGCGACCGAGTCTGCCAATAACAGCAGCTATGGGAGCCGAGTTTTTATTGGGACAGAAATAGGATTTTCTGTCCCTGCTGGACAAAGGTCTGTCTTTAATAAACAACAAAGCCAGTCCCATCGGCTGTGCTGGGGCTCACTGGACATTGCTCCATTCCCAGGGACAGCAGCAGAGGTGCCTGCCCTCCCTCCCAGCTCAAATCACTGCCTGAGGGTATCTAAGGGTGGTCACTGCAAAAAAAAAAATCAGATCTTTTATCCCCTGCCCAAGCAGAAGTTTTGAACAAACCAGTGCTCAGCTTTCAGTGCTGCCTCAATAATCACCCTCCAGCCAGCAGAGGATCTGGCAAAACATATAAAAAGAAGGGAAAGAAGTCTGGTAACCACAAGTTCCTCAGTGCATTTCCCTCAGCAAGACTAAGCTGCTGTATCTTTATGAAGGTGGCAGCTTTTATCTGGGTGTTGTAACCTGAGCTGTTCCTGGAGACGTTCCTGCTCCTCTGGCATGCCAGAAAAACTGGCATATGCTGCAGTGGGAACTACAAAATCAGACAAACCCAGGTATATTTATACACAAGCAGATGCTCTTGTATTTGTTTTTGTTGTTCTGTTTGTTTTTTTTTTAAGAGGCACGCAAAGATTTCCACGACGCGCTTGATTTTCACTGAAGTGACAGCCAGCAGCCAGACCTACTTTCTGTGCTCTGCATTTTTCTCCGTGCAGCTTTTCCTGATACATATTCAAAGGTGCATCTCAACCCCCCTCCCACAGAAACCCAGACTGAAATCACAGCTCCTGGCGTCGTTTTGCAGCTGAAAGAAATGGAAAGGATCTTTTCTGTTGTTGTTTCCTACTGGAAAGCCCAAGCAGAGATTTTTTTTTTTTTTCCCCCTGCACTGCTAATGCTCAGTGTCTGGCTGGAAACACATCTGGATGTGCCAGAACACTGAACCCTCCCTCTCCCCATCCTGTCTGAGCCCTCTGAAAAAAATCCACTCGAGCTGTTGGGGTTGGAAATGCACCACAGCTCGTTCCTCCTGGCACCGAGCTCAGGAACCCTCCCCTCTCCTGGGTGCTCAGGAGAGAAGCAAAAAGCTGCAGGGCCCCAGGAACGCTGACTGGAGCGCCCAGGTGGGAAGGCACCAGCCCGGAGTCAGCACTTTGGAGGCTCCTCTCTCTCCTCATCCGTGTTAAGATGCTTTGGCAGCTGCTCTGGTTTAAGGAGCTCCTGCCACCCGATTTGCAGCCACTCGTGGTGGCCCCTCAGCTGTGCCGATCCCGAATTAGAGCTGTGAAATCGCTGTGTTTGAAGAAGCAGATGTTTTGGCGGGGGTGGGTTTGAGGGAAATGGCTTTTCCCCTCTTTACCCTGCTGGCCACACAAAGGACAACCCCAGGGAGTGTTCTGTGCTCACAGTGTGGGGCAGACACGAGCCCTGGGGAGTGGGGAGGTCTCTAAACGTGCTGGCAGAGAGGCAGAGAGGCAGGACTGCAGCTCTGTGAGAGGCTCAGCCTGCACCGAGGGATCTGGGGCTTCACTGATGCTGCTGAACCAGCCCTGCTGCAGGAGCCAGCAGGACCTGCACCCACAGCCAGCTCCCCTGGGATGGGCCCAGCCTGCAGGACCTGCAACCCTGCAGGACCTGCAATCCTGCTCTGCTCGGCAGCCACGACCTCGGGAGCTCTTTGGGGAAATCCATTTGTTCCGTCCTGCTCTCAGCCCCGGGCGCTGACCCCACAGCCCCGAGCACGGCGCAGGGAAGGGCTCTGCCTCTCCACCTTTTCCACCTCCAGACCTTTCTCCTGGCACATCCCCCTCTCTGCTGACTGCTGGAGACACAGGAGGGAACCCTGACAACCCACCGGTGATGCCAGGGAAAGGCACAAACCCTGAAAACACCGTCCCTGCTGCACCTCCAGCTCCTCATTCACAGCACAGCCCACTCAGCAGTTCCACTCTCTGCACAGATGACAGGATTAATACCCCGAGTCTTTGTGATGCTGTTTGACAATGGGCTAAACACAAAAAGAGCTGCTGGAATCATCTGGAAAAAGAGGAAGCAGTTGCCAGGGCTAAGTGGCTCCACAGTGATGCTTGTTCCCTGCAGACTGCAGCAGAGAAAAGCCCCACGTACCTATATCCAGCTGGCAGCCTTTTAGCAATCCAATGAAACAGAAATGAAAAGGCAACTGGTCCCAGAGAGGTCCAAGAGGGAAAGGGAACAGCGTGTGCCCCTCCAGGCTCTGCCCCTGCAATAATTCCCACTGCAGGGATGCAAATGGAGCTGAGGGCCCAGAGCCACCCCGGCTGTGGCACGTCAGGAGGAGCCCCACGAGCACAGGAGCCAGGATCTGCCAAAAAGGACACGTTCCCTGGGGCATCCCCACAGGGCACAGTGGTGCACAGGGAGAAGGGATGTTACAAACCCCTGAGAAATCCACACAGAGACATCTGGGATCGCTGATTCCCCAGATTTTGGGTCTGAGTTAGGACGGCCACAGCACAACTCTGACTGCCAGGTTGATCTGTTCCCACTGCTGATTTAACCCTGAAACATGCAAGGATGAGATGATCTCATAAAACACAGCTTGAACAGGGAGAGGAGACCTTTAAGAAAGACAAAACGTGGTGTCAATATAACCTGACACGAGCCTGAGTACCAAGACGTGCCCCAAAGCCCGGCTTTCCTCACGCACTTAATCCCAATTCCTACCTGCTGCTTTCCCACATCCCACACAAAGTTCGACCTTTCAAGCCAAATTAGATTTAATTTGATTAAAAAGACGAGCCCTGGGATGTGTTCAGAGGAACCACTGCCTGTAGCAGCACCAGGTGTACGATGGCCCCTGGGCAGCAGGGAGAAAACTGGCAAATAAAAACTGTGACAACACCAACCACTCCAACCATCCACTCCCATCTCCCAGGGGAACAGGAGTTCAACTGCCTGGTCCCTGTGCCCACACAGACTGCAGAGAGCCCCTCAGGGTTCATTAATTCCACCTTGCTCCCCCTCACAGGAGGGGCAGGCCGTGATCAGATTAAACAGATTCAATTCTGCTCCGACTGCAGGAGACACGGAGCCACGCCAAGGGAACGGGTCCCATTATTCCACCTCGTGCACAGATGTGACCTTACCCTGCTCCAGCTGCTTCCCTGACTTTTAATTGAGTTTTACCACGGGTCCTTAATGCTATTTAAAGCCCAAAGTCGATATGGAATTAGTGGACCAAACTCATCTCTGAAATAATTCAATTAATTCAGCGCGGCCTTTATTGCCCCGCAGTTTATGTTGCTGTGCAAAAAAAACACAGGGAACAACCAGGATCTGCTGCATCCCGTGCTCAGAACAGCTCCAGATTTTGGGGCTCAGGTTGTGCAGCCTGTGAGCAGGAAAGGCCTTTTGTCTGGTTTTATTCTGGTGGGAGAATCATTGCAATTTTTTTATTCTGCCTCCCGGGTGTTGATCCAAGCCCCAGCCCTGCTCCAACCCACAAGAATCCTTGTGCTCTGAAATCCCAGTGCCACACAACATCCTCCTGAGCCCACAAACCCTCAGGCAAATTTAAGGAATGGTTCGTTTTAAAACTCTTTTTTCAATAAGGACTTTTTTTGGCCCAGTTTGGTTTGGTTTTCAAAGGGAGGTTCTCTCCTCCTCTCACCTTTCTGGGCGCTGGAGCCAAGAAAAATCCTCATTTTCACAAGATTCCCCAAAAATGCTGAAGTATCACGAACCAACAGTGGACAATCCAGCATTATCCCAGGAAGATGGAAAACCAACAGGCACGTGGGGCTTCAGGAAGGGATTTAAATGGGTCAGGATCCAGCATTCCCAGTTATTTATCCATAGCCAGAGGGCAGGGGATTTCTCCTCAAAGGGGAAATTTTATTTTGCAGTTGCAGAAATGAGGAAGAGAATCTCTGCTGAGGCTCTGCAATTAACGAAGAGCAGCACTCAGGGAAATACAAACTGCCCAAAATCCAGGGGGTGGTTTTTCCTCGAGCACTTGGATTGCTAACACGAGATTCAGACACTGCTCTACTGAGCTAAATCCTGAGCCAAACTCCATAAAAAAAAGTCAAAATCCACAAAATAGTTGCAAACTGCTCTGTCCCCTTGCCCCTCACGTGCCTGCCAGGCTGTCCTGACTCACTTCAATCCCAGCACTGAATTTCCCTCACGTTATCACAAGCCCTGTGCTATTCCCTCTCTCCTTCCTGAAGCCCTGGGCTCCTGCCCTCTGTTCTTATTTATTTTTAAAAGAATTTCCAGCTCGGCACACTTCAAAGTGAAATTTCAAAATGCAAATGCTGAGGGCACAAACTACTGAAGGCAAAAAAAAACCCCCACAACTTCAGATTTATTACTTCTATAAAACTTCACAATATTTTGAGGCTTCTCTTGTGATTTCCACAGTCTCTGGTTGCTGCTGCTGCTGTGCTTCAATGCTCGCCTTTAAGATGAAAAAAAGGATGGAAATACTGCGGGGAGAAAGAGCAGATGGAGATGTTTACTTTTAAAAGCAATTACCCCAATTAATCGAGGGGGCAGAGAAAAGCTTTGGGAGGCAGAGCCCTGCTCTCCTCAGCCCAGGCAGGGAGGAGAGATGTGTGAGCTGGTGAATCCCAAGGAGAGCTCTGGTTAACCCTGATCCCTGCACTTCAGTCACCATTCACCCCGGAATGCACAAGGGCAATACAAGGAGAATTTTGTTATTTGCTGTGAAAAAAACCACAGAAAGTGACAACGAAGCCCTTTCTGTTTAGACAGGGATGAAAAAAAAATGCAATTTTTGCCGTGGGTTTTATCCCCCACTTTGGAGTGCTGCTGTTTTCCTTGCAACAACCCAGCCATTTGAACAAAACAAAAAAACAAACAGTGGCAGGGGGGTAGAATAAAGCCCTTTATTGCCACATTAATTATTGCTGCTGCTGCATGGGTTTTGGAGATAAACACGGAGCCGGGGTGCAAGATGGAAAGTGCTAATGCAACAAGTTATTTAATTAGCAGCATAATGGTGAGTGTCCACGTATCAGTGGGGCACTGTTGGCCATTAATGCAGCCCATAACAGCAGCAGGGCTGACACTGAGGGCAGGCAGGCCTGCTTCTCAGCAAAAGCTGATCTGTGCAGGGCAGCAGCTCCCCTGTAGGGAGATGAAGTTACCAAACACGCCGTGGCTGAGAATTTCATCGGTTATTAAAATCCTCTCGTTCATTTATTCGTCCATCACCTCAATCCTCAGTGTTGGTGCCTTGTCCAAAGAAGTTTTGGTAGTGGAATTTATTTTATTGCTGAGGAGGTGTCCTCAGATTTGAACTCATTTTTTTTTGCGTGGCAATCGCTGCTGAAAGGGATCACTGGAGATCTCCCAATTCCAGGTCTCCAGCCTCAGTTTTTACCTTTGTTATTGCTACTTCTCCTAACAGTTGTGTTAGGGTAACAGCTCTGAAATCCCAGTGCCACACAACATCCTCCTGAGCCCTAAAACCCTCAGGCAAATTTAAGGAATGGTTCATTTTAAAATTCTTTTTCAATAAAGATCTTTTTTGGTCCAGTTTGGTTTTGGTTTTCAAAGGGAGATTCTTTTGTCCTCTCACGTTTCTGGGCGCTGGAGCCAAGAAAAATCCTCATTTTCACAAGATTCCCAAAAAACGCTGAAGTATCATGAACCAACAGTGCACATGCAACATTAATGTAATGAAATTTTTCTGCATTTGAGGAGAGGAGACTCTGGGTGGAGTTTCCTTGTCTGCCTGAGCTCCAATCCCTGCCCATTGCAAGGATGAGGAAAACTGCAGAGGACGGACTCCTGCAGGGATGTGCCAGACACAACAGCTCCCCCAGAGCACCAGTGAAGCCCTCAGACAGCATTTCCTGCTCCTCTAAAACACAAAATCTCCTCAGAGATTCTCCTCCCCAAAGGCAGCAGGTGGGAAAAGCCCCCCCCTGCATCGCCCCCGTATTTCTGTGTGATTAAATTACAGATTAAAACCAGAGCTCTGTGCTCTTCCTGGGCTGCTCTCACAAGGATAAATCAGATTAAAACCACACACCTGCAAGGGAAATTCCCGGGGCAGCTCCTCCCAGGAGCAAGCCCTGGATTCCTGCTGGAATTCCCTCCTTTTCCAGCTGCAAGGGCCAACAGCTGGAACTCCCAGGAGGGCTCAGACCTCCCCAGCTCCAGTTGTTCAGGATTTGCAGCAGCTGCAGCAAAAACCCCTGATGATTCAACTGTCCTTCCTCCCTGGCAGCTCCCTGGATAATAAATGGGAACAATATTTTATTTATGCCCAGGTCATCAATTCTAAGGCAGAGGAAGCAGCAGATGAAAGGCAGAGCTGTTTCCTTGAAGAAAGTGATGGATTAGAAAAATCCGTTTTTTACCCTGTTCCCCTTCCTTGACAGGGAATTCTAAACTCTTGTGATTTATTACCTTTTTCCTTCTTTTTTTTCTGGAACAGAACGAAGTCTTTTAAACAATCACACAGCAGTTAATTACCGTATAAACACAATTATGCAAGGAGGTACAAATTACCTTGGGCTCCTTCTATTGAATAAAATAGAAGGAATTATTACTCCTGACCGAATAAAACCACCCGATCCTGCCTCTCTCTTCAATCCCATCACGGACAGCAGGATCTGGGGGGAACACTTGCAGGGTAAATCCCAGAGGAAGCAATTCCAGAAGGATCTAATTTAGGTGGCCACTCTGTGGAATGGGGCACCACAAATCCTCTTTACCCGGGCTCGGATTTCACGTCCTGACGTTTCCCCGCAAAGGGCAGTCGGGTTTGTTTGTTTGTTCCCTCCCAAACACGGAGCTCAGGGACTCAAATAACAACCTCAGACCCTCCTTGCATTCCTCCCTGCGAACACCAACCTGCCTGGAAAGGGTTTTGGGGATGGATTTGGCTGGAAAAGTGGAATTAAAGCTGCATCTCCTGCTGAAAGGCCGGAGGAAAAGAGCCACTGAACAGCTCTGATGACACATTGTTCTACCCAGCACCCCAATCCTCCCGACCCGCGGTTAATTTTATTTAATTTTAAACTTCGTGGAAGCCAAGAAGGACAAGGTGCCTTCCTCCCTTCACGTTTGCAGCAGTGAAATGGGAAGCTCAAAAAATAAAACTCTTAATGACTTTTCCCGGAGCTGCTTTGCTGTTTATCACTTACTGCCTGAACTCTTAATACTTGCAATTAAGAGCGAGCTCGGAATAATAATGCCTGGAAGTGGCAAATTCATTAGGGAACAAGAGCTGGAAAGCAGGATCCCAAAAAGCTACTGGACAGCTTGGAGAAATGTGCATAAAATTGATAAATCTGGTGCACGACGAGCTCACGGCAAATAAATGAAGAGAAGGATTTTTATGCGGCGCTGAGCCAGTGAGACTGATACAATTATGAAATGTGCGAGCTGAAAAGAGGCTGCTGCAGAGTCTGAGGCTGCAACAATGAGAGCTGCTCTGTTTCCATCCCTCAGAAAGACATTAAAATGCTAAAAATGTAGGAGAGAACCGCAAAAATTAGGTGTGACTGGAAAAAAAAAAAAATCAGATTGCACCGTGACAGAGCTGAATCTGTTCAGTCTGTCCAGAAAAGTGATCAAGAGTGACTTTGGTTACTGCAGGCCTTTTATAGGGAGAAAAGTAGGGGCTGGAGGTGGATTTTATTAGCAAAAGAAATGAAATAATGGCCAATGATGGGAAGCACAAGTCAGACAAATCTAAATTCGAAGTCTCTGATTTTTAATAGTAAGGATGATTAAGCACTGGAAAAAAAAATGACCAAAGGGAGCAGTGAATTTCCTCAATTTCCCCTCTTGAAGTCCTCAAATGGAGACTAAATGCTTTTCCTGAAAGAACTGCTGCAGTCCTGGTGAAATGCACTGGGCCATGCCCCAGAGGAGCTCAGCTGTGGTGATGTGATGGCTCCTCCTGGCCTTAGGAGCTCATTGCTGTGGAGCTGGGAACTTAAATTCAGATTTGGGGAAGGAACAAGATCTGCTTTAAAGCAAGAATAAAACCTGTGTAATGAAAAATAACAACTTCACCCTTGAGAAGGGAATACCCATCTCACCTCATACACTGGTTTTTCCCATGATGGAAATGCAGGATTTTCATCAGACATGTCTTGGACACTCATTAAATGCCTCTTTTTTTCCATTAGGTTGAAGATTACCACGTTGTAATTTTAAATGTATTGTTGTATTTTACTTGCACGTTGCCCCCACCCAGCAAATAACTTCACATCTTCAAAGTGAACTGAGCTACAAATGGTTCCTGAGAAGTAAAGCCTTAAAGAACATTAAACACTGCCTTTGTCCACATGAAAGCAAGAAAAAGGAGAGAAAAGCAAAGAGCCAAACCAAAAAACCCAACTGCTGCTGCTCCTTCCACCTGTATGTGGTGCATCCAATGCTCCCAAAGCAGCTGAATTCATCCCCAGCTTCTGGGGGGAAGCACCAAAGCCTCAAATCCTTTTCAGATCCTCCAGTTACAACGTGGAGCAAAGTTTGGTGCTTTCAGCGAGCTGTAAATCCCACCAGGAGCTGCTGGAGCACCGGGCTGGGGCTGCAGCAGCCAGGAAAGAGAGAGGCCACAAGGACTGGGAGGGAAATTTCCTGGTAAAACCTCCCAAGTCCCGACTGAGAAGATCAAAAAAGAGCTCCCTCATTAACAGCCCCTAAATGAGAAAGAGTCAGGCACACAGGAGTCCTCGATTTCTCCTAAATTCTCAGCCCGCTGGAGGAGCCGCAGCCTTTTGTGCTGAAGAATTTCCCATTCATGTTCAGCGAGCTTCCATGCAGACATCAAAGGGAAAACATTAAATTTCCCCGGCAAGCCTCGGGCTAACTTCAGAGGATCCATCCCTGAGTAATGTTTAGCAGTTGGATCACAGTAATTCACGGGAAAAAAAAAAAGAAACTGCAGGACGCCCACAAGACATTCTCCACATATTTCCATAATCAGGGCCATTTCTGCTGAATTACTGCTCACAGAGCACAAAAAAAAATCAGCACCCAAGACACTCGAGTGGCATCTTTGGCCTGGATCTTTCTGCTCTTGTTCCCATCCTCTCTTAAGGGCACCAAGTACATGTGGATCCCAACACAAAGAGCTGGAATAGCTCAGAGTAGGCAGAAATCAGCTTCACTCCTGCCAGTTTGAGAAACTTGTTTAACTTTACCTTGTTAAATGTCTGTTTTGTTGGTTGTTCCCCTCAGGCCCCACTAGAACATGATGTAAAAGGCACATCTGTCCAGAAAAACTCCTGTGTCTGCTTCCTGCAGCCATTGATTATGGAATATATATTTCTCTTAAAACATTCTAAAAGCCATGGGATGTTGTGCCTGTAACAAGAAGTACCTTTCACTTTTTTTTTTTTTTTTGGCATTGAAATATGCTTTTTAAGTACAGTTGCCTGGCAGGGTGATTTTGTTTTTTCACATTAAAGAGGATTGGGACACCCTGTACTAATTTGGAGGAGCAGACAGGACCTGCTCCAAGACCTTTCCAAGCAGGCTGGACAAAGCAGCAGCATTTCAGGTGGGGGGAAAAAAAGGAGGAACAAAAGACATCCAGTGACTTCCTCAAGGTCACACAGGAATCTGTTGCAGGGCAGGGTTGAGTTCCCAAAGTCTCAGCCCACTTAAGGCACTGGAAAAAAAAAAAAAGCAGTGAAACAAGAGTATGTACTAAATTTGGCACAGCCTTTTAAATGATGCATTGCTCCAAGGGAACAAGAGCCTCCACTCATGCTAAGCCAGACACCAAAGGAACACAGAAAGGAAAAACTACTCGCTCCACCCAATTTATCTGATCACCTTAATATTTCCTAAGTCAATAAGGCCTTTCTTGGCCAGACAGTCCAACCTGCAATTTAGATCTCGTTACAAAATCAGACCCACTAAACCACTTTCTCCCTCAGGCTGCAGGAGATAAAAGGCCAAGTAAGCAACATTTTGGTAACTGGCTTCATGTAACAGCTTTGGGTTTTCTTAAAAGCCTCGGCATCGATTGTTTCCTTTAAATAGCAACGGTTTGTTGAGAAACCTTCTACCCCTTTGACAGCACAAGGTTTTCCTCAAGTAGAGAAGGGAGCAAAAAACTGCCCTGCCAAGGCATATTTGTCAGAGTTTTGGATACCTGGTGCTGGCAGAACACTCTGAAGAGCCAGAATTGAGTGAACACTGGTGCTGAAGGGCTGGGAGGGGAGACCTGGGAGATGGAGAGGAAATGAAAAGTATGGACTGACACAGAACAACCCTGGGATTCAGCTCCAGTTGTGCTTCATCCAACAGCTCAAGCCAGTGCTGCAACTCGTGAGTGCAAACTCCTGGAGTGCAGAGCAGCCCAGCTCTGGTGTTGGTCTCTGCACAGCTCAGGGCAAAAATTGAATTCCATGGAGGCAAATCAGCAGCCCCCTGCTGTTACATAAAGCCTGTTTTGTGGGGAATGTTTCCAGGGATGGTGCCATTTGGGCTGTTTGCATCTGAGGGGCACAGGCAGGTCCAGGATGAGCTGCAGCCCAGCCTGAGGAACGCTCCTGTTCTTGCAGAATCTCCCACTCCCTTTTCCATCCTCCCTTTCCCTCTGCCACGTTTTCATGTGGAAAAAAAAAAAAGCCCCACAACTGCAGTGCCTGGTTCAGGGATGTGAACACAAGGCTGTGATGAAAGAGCTGAAACATCTCCCCGAGGCCTTCTGCAAACTGAAGTCAAACAGATAAAAAAGCCACTATTTAAGTTTGCCTGGGAAAAAGTTCCTCCACATTTGGGAGCCCCTTGAGGCAGGGACTGCCCTTCTGTTCTGTCAAACAGCCACTTGTACAAGCCACGATTGCACAACTGCACTTTTATAAGGTTCCCAGTTACACAAAGAATGTGTTTTTATTCGTGTTTACAACCCCGAGAAACAAAACCCTGAAACCCCAAACCCTTTGCATTCAAATTCCATGACCTGCTAGTGGCTCCACCAAGGACGTGGCCCCAGCTGTTAATTCACACCGTGGTCTGGAATGAACTTTTAGAAGAGCACACTGGAGTTAACACTTCCAGAAAGTCACACTGTGCTTCCCTCCTTTCCCCCTCCTGTCCATATTTGAGCAGTCAGCATTCCTGGGCAGTTTCTGCCTGCCTTGGGCTAGAAACTCAAATTCCAAGCAGTTGGCAGCACTGGCATTGCCCTGCTGGAAGCTACTTAACCTGCAAAGCTGGCTGCATTGGAGCATGGGCATGGAACAAGGAGGGGAAGGAAGCATCAAAGGTGAAAGCACTGGGAATGCACAGCCTTCTTCTCTCCTGGCTGGGGACCAGCTGTGTCAAGAAACAAAAGCAGAGCACAGACTCTATAATCTACTGTAAGAACAGCAAGGAAAACAAGCCTCTTTCCTCAGCCAGTAAAGCACCTTCTGTGTCCCAACACAAAATCCAGGGCACCAAACAAAAATCCAGGGAGTCACTGCCCCATCTCAGCTGGGCACAGGGGCCTGGAGTCACCCAGCTGGCCCAAAAGGTGAAGCAATTTCACCTCCAGGGCACAGATGCTGCGACATTTACATCCCAAACCCCTTCCCAAGGGGCACAGCTCTTCTGTCCCTTGGTGATCCCAGGCTGCTCCAAGAAGCTGAACTATTCGAGCTGCACACACAGAGATCACAGCACCATTTCCACTCAGCTCAGCTCATAAATCTCTGGCTGTGCCTGTTTTTTCTGAACACAGATTTTATAAGCTGAACAAACTTTCCGGAACAGTTATTCCAAGGCAGCCGAGACCTGGGAGCTGGAGGCCTGACCACAGCCAGGCACTGCAGGCTCCAGCAGACACTGGGAAAGTTCAGTTTACACTAAACCTCTGAACAAGCTCCTCTTGGCCTGCTCCTTCTGCATTAAAACACTCACTGGCTCTGAGAGCTTTTAATTTAGCTTGTCCTAACACCCCTCAAGAGCTGGAAGGGACTCATCAGGATCGTTGAGCTCCACTCCAGCACAGGACACCCCAACAATCCCACCCTGCTCCTGAGAGCTTTGTCCAAATGCTTCTTGAATTCAGACACACTCGGTGCTGTGACCAAACCCTGGGGAGTCCCTTTGCAGTGCTCAGCCACCCTCGGGGTGAAAACCTTTTCCTGACGTCCAACCAAACCTCCCCCGACTCAGCTCCAGCCATTCCCCGGTCACAGGAGCGAAGAGATCACTACCAACCCCTGCACTTGTGAGGATGCTGAAGACCCCAAGCAGTTCAAACCAAACCAGCAGCTCACAAACAGATCCTTTGGGTTGTGAGCCGATTTTCCCAGGAAAAACGCAGCTGGATGAGGCCGAGATGTGCAACGTGAGGGGAAGCGCCTGCTCCAGGCAGCGCCTACCTTGGAGATGAGCTCATCGTGGTTGGCCAGGTGAGCCCTGCAGTGAATGCAGCTGTAGGTCCTGTGGCACGAAGGCAGGTACGCCTGGAAAGTCTTGGACCTCGTCATCTTCACCATTGGAGCCACGGAGCGCTGGCTGAAGTCGGGGCTGGCCCAGGAGGCGCTCCCGCAGGACGGGTCGCACGGGAAGCAGCGGAACACGCAGGTAAAGGCCGTGGTTTGGCAGGGGAGGGGTGTGTGGGGCAGGCTCCACACGCTGCTGGGGCTCCACACGAACAGATCTGGGCACGGGAGGAAAGGGGCTTTCACAGAGACCTGCGGGGGGAAACAGACATGACACTGAGCTCACAGAGGTGACAGTGCCGTCCCAGCCAGAGGGGGGATTTAGGGCTGGATTTAGGAGCGGGAGACGGGAGTGATGATGATGCCTGGGGATTAGATCAGGAGCACAGATATTTATTCACTTGCTGACTGCCCTCACACCTGCCTGCTGCTGTTATCTCCACTCGCTCTTCCAGCTCTGGAAAGGACTGCAGAGGTGTGAAGGTGATTTCCATCCAGCCCGGTCTCCCAAACCCCTCTGGGGAACTCCTCGGGCTCTGCCAGCCCAGGGAGAAAGTGGGGAGCCCTGCTGTCCCCTGTGTGACTCAGTGCTGTGACACCCCAGAAGTCCACAGGAAAAATGAGAGCTGGATCTGGGTTTTCTGAGCCACCAGCTACGGCCATGAGTCACCAAACCAGTTTTTCTCTTCATTCTGCCCTACTTTCCACATGGGAAATGCAGGATTCCTTCATCACACTCTCCTTTGTAACTCCCTGCAAGCTCTGAAGGTAAAAGCTACTCTATAAACTGCACTCCAGTATTTTATTTTATATTTTTTATCTGAACATCTGACAGCAGCCAAAGCAAGGCACAGCCTCTGAAGGCTACTCCTGATAGCAAGAGACAGTTAAAAACCCTATTCAGGATGGAAACACCATTTTACACTCCAACATCATCTGACAGCACCTGCGAGGCAGCTCAAGTCTGGGCCTCTTTTTTGTTGGCAGAAATGGGAGTTTTCAGATCCCACACCTATAAAAGTCTCACCAGCCACAAGTGCTCCTTTTGAGGATGGAAAAGCAGAAAGGAAGCAGCTCCCCTCCCTCCCGGATCCGTGGCGTGCATGCGTGCTCTACAAATTAATCATGAACTCTGGCTGCTCCTCCCAGGAGGATTTTCCTTCCCAAAAAAACATGTGATTCTGTTCTGAGCCTGCATTTTGTGTGTCAAACACGGAACAACACCAAGTCCCCCACCTGCACCCACCCCCAAAACAAAGAAAACAAGGAATAACACCTTAGGCACAAAAACTCTGCCTCCAGCACTGTCCCCAAGCCTTGTCATGGTTGACAAGGCAGATTCAAGGTACCCAAGCCATGGGCAGGGACACCTGCCACCGTCCCAGGGTGTTCAGAGCTCTGGCCTTGGACATTTGCAGGGATGGAGCAGCCATGGCTGTGCCTCCCCACCCTCACAGGGAAGGATTTTTTGGTGATACCTCCCCCAAATTTCCTCTCTATCAGTGTGAAGCCACTCCCTGCTCCTCTAAAGAGTCCCTCTCCCTGGTGCCAGAGGGACCATGAGCACACACAGCACTCAACGAGAGGCAGAATCCAGTAAAACAACAGGATACCCATTTTCCCCCCTTTTTTTCCTAAAATATTTTTTCTTCTGCTCTCCAGGAGGCAGCTCCCTCGCAGTCAAAAGGGAAAAAGGCATCTTGCTCATCAGGCAAACTGCTGATAAAGCAGATCCATCATCATCATAGCAGTCAGCACTTCCACAGCAGTGCTCATTCCTAAAGCTTTTTGCAAATACCAACTGATCAGACTGACCTTTTCCAATTAAAGTTACAGCCACAGCCAAGCAGGACCCATCCTGACACAGGAGGGTTCATTTCCCAGCCCGTGAGGAGCTCACCCCTCTCTTGTCCAGTCCAAATGGGGTTTTTTTGTCAGGAATTTACCTGGCTGGTTTCTCAGGACTGGGCACTGGCTGCTCCACAGCTGCAGCTCTGGATTTCAGCAAGATCTGCCTTTGACACTCATCAGAGAAGGAAGATAAATCAGTGTTCACCTGTATCCTGCCCCAGTTCTCCGTGTGCACCAGAATTTTGTCAGAGCTGAGTTTTGCTTTGGTCAGCACTGTTTTCCCATCCAAGGTGAGAAGCACTCAAGGACTGCAGCCTGAATTTGCACCAGGGCAGAAATCGGATGTCAACCAAAGCAGAATCCTCGTTTTCTGCTGAGACAAAACCATCCCCAAATCCCAGGGCCCTGACTGAGCAGCTGGTGTGTTTTATCCCAGAACCTGAAATGTGTGATCCTCCAAGTGCAGGGCAGCAAGAGACCAAGTGTGCCCTTCCTGGGGCCAAACACAACGGGATCCTGTCTGGAGAGACTCCCTTGGACAGAGCACCTGCAGGAAAGCTCAAGGAAGGGCTGGCAACCACTTCACCTGATTCCTCCATGAGAATCCTGACTCTGTCTAAACCTCAGACTTGATTTGGGATGAAATGGTGCAGTCCCCTCTCACCTTCACCTCAGCATGGATCAGTAAAATAATCAATCACCACTCTCATCCTGCCATGGTGAACTTTCCTCTCCTCATCAGCTGAGGGAGGTAATCCACAGGCACCCCCAGAGCCCAGTGGAGAGATAAATACAGCCCAACCAGAATAATATCACAGCAATCCTTTAATTTGTTGCTTGCTGACCCCTCTGTCCAGACCTGCTAAGCATCAACGCTCCAGAACAATGAATGGACCAGGAAATCCTACAGCTGCATTTATCTGGCAGAGCAATGAACACACACACAGGAATTATCTGCTGCACACAGCTTTCTGCAAAAGCAGTCCGTGGGCATTCATTTGTTTGACCTCATAACACACTGAACATCAGCAAAAAAAACCATTTGACCTTTTAAAAGCAGACAAAAAAAAATAGAAAAATAAAAATCAGGCGAGATGATATCAGAGGAACTGCAATTCCTGTTCTCAGGGCTGTGCTGAGAAGGCAAACTCCATCCCTCTGCTTCAGGCAGGCCAGAGAATAAAGATTTGTGAGCCAAGATCTTGGTGGGAAGCCTTGTTAAGAAAGTGCCCCGAATAAAAACTTGAGATAAGCTCAGCTATGGCAGCTGTAATTTATCAACACACCACCTTCACACGGCCTGATCACATGTGCATTGTCTACCGAGAGCTCTGTCCTCATCAGAGTGTGGGAGAGGAGGGAAAAACCTACAGGAAATGCATTCTCATACCCTACAAGCACAGCCAGCAGCTTGGAAGGATCAATTTCTGTCTCAGATATCGTTTTGAAATGTTATTTAGTGGCTCCCAGCAAAGCAAAACCCAACCCCTTGGATTTTTCATGTCCTAATGACAACGACATTTGAATTAGGAGACAATTACCAGCTAAGGGTGCGTTTGTTCTGCTGCAGAACAAAGGCACGGGGATGGATTTGGGCTGTGCCTCTGGTTTTCACAATGATGAGTTCGTGTTCATCAGCATCACCACGGGCAGTGGGCAGCAGTGGAGTCATTCCACTCACTTCAGAACAGAACAAAAGGAGGTTTGTTCACTTTATCATCATGCCCAGGACTGTCAGAGAGATGAGTATCTGTCACCAGCAACATCATCCGTTATTTTGCTTTTCTCATTCAGGAGAAATTTATCTCTGGGATGCACTCACTCGATTCAATGGGAGGGAAATTCGTGCCTATTAATTAATGCACAGAAAAAAAATCAGAAAGCTGGTTCAGCCAAAAGGAAGGAATCCTAAAGAGAAAACCTCCAACATCATTTATTGTGGGTTATCAGTGAGAGAATCAGCTGAATGTTTGCCTTGCCTGCACTGGGTGTGTTGGGCTGTCCTGCTTTTATCCTGCTGAGTTTTGACATATCAGCTTCCTGATGGGAAAAAATCACCACACACCATTTTGCCATTTGGGGCAACTTTTAGGATCAGAATCCACCCTCCACCTGTGGGTGTCCAACACCCACTTCCCACACGAGGCTGTCAGCAATTCAGGAAACACAAAAAAAGGGAGGAAGCCTGTGCCAAGCACTTGCCAGACAAAGGCCACTGCGTGTACAAGTCCATATGCCAGAGAGCTAAACCATCACACACCAGGCTCATTTTGAATAAAATCCATTTGCAATGCAGCTCAAGATGCAAATGTTCACCGTGGCAGGACAAACAACAGGTTTGTTGGGTCTGGGAGTTTGTTTTATGGATTATTCAATTCTAAAGATAAACTTCAGCCTGTGAAATTCTTATTAGAATATAGCAAATGCTCTGAACTAACCCAGAACTGGATTTTTGGAATAATTTGGAACTGGATAACTTGGAAACACAACATTTCTCCTTTGGTGGGTCTCATTAATATAGAAAGAGTTTGAGATGTGTTGATCCCCAGTGCAAGGAAAGCACAAGGGGAGTTGGGTTTGGAGAGTTTTCTGTGTCTCAGGTGTGGCAGCCTGGGTTGCTCCAGGCTCTGAGCAAGATTCCAAGAAAATTCTCAAGGTAAGTTCAGCCACTTACCAGGTTTTCTTGACAAAAACTGCCTTAATATTCCTTAAAGCAGGAAGGCTGGCCTCTGCTCTGCTTCCCTGTGGAACAGGAGTTGTCAGTGTCAGGTGTTGGACCCTCAGAGACACCTGGCTCTGCTAAAGGGGCATTTTCTACTCTGATGGTGACAAAATCTCCTGGTGTGGGGCAGTTCTGGAGATCCACAGCTCTGGGGAAGATGAACCAGATCATCTGAGGGTGGGATGTACCTTGGGCAAGGTCTAGGAGGAAGGATGAGCATCCTGAATTCAAACAGGGAACAACACAAGGGGAAGGCAAGAGAGGAGCTGAAGCAGCAGATGGGTGAACACAGCGTGCTTCACTCCTCCAGCATCAAGTTTCTGAAATGCACCAATTTCCAACCCTGGCTAAGGTGACACTGCAAAGAGCTCAGCAGCACTGATCCCCGAGTGTCCTTCTCTCCAACACCTCAGCTCATCCTCCAAACCCTGCAAGCAGGAAAAGAGCATGAGAAAACGGTGAAAACAGCCAGCAGGAACCCTCCTTTACCAGCTGCATGGACACAATTACAACACAAATAACAATATTTAACCCCTTGTTCCTCCTCTGGGTGTCTCCTAGCGAGTGACTTCATCTCTTCAGCACTGTGAGGAGGCATTTTGTGGTTTTGGGGAGAAAGGGGAGGGATGCAGGGGATGGAGGGAAGGGATGGAGGGAGGTGATGCTGGTGGCAAAGAGCACTCCAGACACCTGCCAGGAAGCCACTAGAGGGCCCGAGGAAGAGCTGCAGCAGGAGGCAATCCCAGCCTCCCCAGCCGGCCACAGGGAACCCGGCACGGGCAGGGTGCCAGCGCTGCTGCACCTGCCGTGCTCCACATTCCAGAGGCGGCCCGGCAGGAAAAACCCCCGCGTTATCCCGCCCAACAGCTCCCAGCTCCAGCCCCGCCACCGCTGCCAGCCTCAGTGTGTTCATCACCTCCTAAAGCCTGGGCTTTGGTGGGTTTTTTCCCCCCCCCGCCTCTTTAAGATCATCACTCCATGCCTGTCATAATTCTTCCCGTCAAAAAAAGATACAGCACCCCACAACAGACCCCCCTGGGGTGTCTCTGAGGGACAGGCCTCCTCTAAAGGTCACCTGGAAAGTGCAGGAAAACGAGTTGGAACTTGAAAGGAACGAAGAGCAGATTTTAAAACTCGCTTCAGGTTCGAATTTTGTTTAAGTCTGTGTGGTTTTGTCACTGGAACCCAGTAAAAACCCATTAAATTTATTAATATTAAATGGTTCTTTACATAGTTGATTTGGGTTCTGTCAGTTTGGAGATTAAATCAAAATTAGGTGTTTCACTTATTAAAATAACCCCCACCAGTGCATTTTCAGGTTCTCAAATGCAAGAAGCCAAAAGGCCCCTGCACTCCAAGCAGGAGCCCTGGTGTGAGTTACAGCACTGAGCCAACGGGGAGGGCAGAGAACAGGTTAAAAGGATTCGGTGAAGGTGGTGCAGAGGTGCTTCCTTCTGGCTCCTGACCACACAGAGCAGGTGACAAGGAGAATTTTCTGAGTTTCTTCACAGCTTGAGGCTGGGCTTGGAGCACTCAGTGTCAGAACTGCTCACTCATCCCTCCCCACCACCCAAAGCACCATCACACAGCCCTGGGAAACAGGGAAGGGAAACAATTCTGGATATTTTAATCAAAGCCTTTCCTTTACAATTTCATCTGAAAAAGGCACGGGGCAAGCTAGGACAGACATCACCTGGCTCAGTGGTTTATTACAGAAGGTCCCTTTAAAACCTTTTTTTATTTAAAGGTATTACTGGAAGATTATAATTTATTACTTTTCCCAGGCTTGCCTCTGAAACCACAGGAGCAGGGACTGGAGGATTCAGCCTCTCGGAGGAATGAGTGACACCTCTGGCTGAATTCTCTCCCACTCTCCCGAGTTGCCTGGCAGCAGTATCTTTGCAATGCAGAAGAGCCTGTGGCGCTGATAAGGAGCAGCAGGGTGAGATTACAGCTGTGAGCTGGCCACCTTCAGGTGCCCCCAGCCAAAGGCAGGGCCCAGCTCCAGCAGAGGCCACTCCAGAGGCACCAAAACAGGGAGAGTCGCCCGGAGAAGCAGCGAGATCCCGAACGAGGCAGAGCTTCCGTCTGCTCCCACCAGCAAATCCCACTCGTGCCACAAATAAAAGCTGCAGGCTGGGCTAATTTAACACACAAGTGACTCCATTTCCTCCTCGACGTTTTGCACGGCCCCAGGAAGGGGTAAGAGTCCTGCAGCTGAATCAGCTGAGCTGCAGCTCCTCGTCCCACACCCACCCTGGGGCTGGACAAAGCCACCTTCAAGGTGAAGGTCACATTTGGAGCCCCAGATCGAGGACTTTGCCAGCACCACAGACACAGCCTTCTACAAAACCAAACAAGGCCCTTGCCTTGCTACTCTGGCACCAACCTGAACTAAAGACAGCAAGGAAAAGCTCTTCCCATCCAACTGATCGTTCCCTGACAAAATGGAAACGCTTTTCATCATCCCAACTTCTCGGCTTGATCTGCTTTAATTGCAAAACAGTCTGGCTGTCCAAATAAATCTCCTATCGCTGCATTTTCTGTGGTGTTGCTCAGATCACTTCATTATCTCCCCCTCTGGCAAACGAAGGTGTGCCCAGGATTCAATTACCCGGGTCTGCTGGATGGATCATCCATTTCCCCCTGATAAGGCCAGGGAACACAGCGAGAACATTTATCTGCTGCAAGGATCATTCCAATATCCTCAAAGACATTAAAGAAGGGTCTGCTAGAGCTGCCTGTCATGACTCACTACTACAAGCTCCCCTTGCCAAATCCCCAAGTTTTCACCTGCCCACGAACCCCACCTGCTCAGAGGGTTCATCCCAGGAACATCTTTAACCCAGCCTTGCTCTGCCCAGCCGCTCACCTGTCACAGGACAGGCAGACACTTTATTTTCTACCCTGGTACATCTCATTCTTTTCTGAGTAAAGCTGAGGGTAAAAGAGTGAATTCTGATCTATCTCTGCTAGAAACACTTTTAATGCAACAGCTCCTGCATTAACAAGGGACAAACTGTGGCACTTCAGCCACAACCCTCCTCGCTTCCCTTCAGCAGCGCTGTGTGTCAAGGGGGCAAAGCCAGGTGAGGATTTAGAGCTTGGATCTTCCCATGACAGACACTCTATAACTGAATCTAGTTCAAGAAGGTCAAGTCAGCTCTTGCCTTGCCAGGTTTTGTCATTAGTTCCTCCTGGATATCCTCTCCAGCCTGCCAAGGCAGGTGAACTGAGTCACCTCGCACAGTTCTGTGACAGGCCTGACGCGCCTTCGAGCTGGGAGCTCCTGGGATTCTCCTGAAGATTTCTGATTTCCCCACAGTCAATGATTAACCCCACCTTTTTTGGTTTGTTTTGTCTGTGATGCTGCACGGTCTGTTTTTAGTAACACCTGGCTCCAGCCGTGTTTTGTCAGTGAAACCTCAGAGGTTTCCTCTGGAGCTGCGTGTGGCTGGGCTGTGCAATGCCCAGGTCACACCACGCTACGTTTTTGTCCTCGTGGTGCCAGTGTGAAACGGGAGAAGCGACACCACTGTGCCTTCCCTCCCTCTCAGCAGATCAAGAACTCCTCTGAAGGGCAAATTCAAAGCATCCTCAGCTTGTGGAACTTTTAGCAGCCTTTGCTCGACTGCGGGAGTTTCGCTCTGTACAAATCATGATGAAAAAAAAAAAAAAGGAGTCTAAAAAGAGTGATGTATTTTTGTGAGTCAGCAAAACACCTGGGCAGGTGTAAAAAACCAATCTCTAGATGGACCAGTCGGTGAGCAGACCGGAAGGCAGCTCCACCAAGCTGCATTCCCATAACTCCCAGTGAGTCACACAGTGCCTGGAACTATCATCCCTTAAAGCAAGAGTGAAGCAGGGATAATAGCTATTTACTAAAAACAGAGGAGCGTGATTAGCTTTAATTAGCATTGTCAAGTGACTTGAGATTGTCAGGTACAAGACTGTGGGAGAACTAAGTCTCATTAATTATGTTATTTCCTGCAGCCTTAAGTGGCTTGGCCAGTCCAGTGACGCTTCCGGAGACGGAGGAGCTGCTCCCCACGGCCAACACATCCCACATCACAGGCTGCAAACGCTCCCAGGCAGGCCTGGGAGATGGGGCTGGCCACCAAAGGGCTGCAGAGAAACACAAGAATCAGGATCATTCAGCTTATGTGGTGCAGGACAGCCACAGAGCCTGATAAATAGGGACAAAAAGGCAAAATGACACGGCAGAAACCAGGCTCGGAGATAAGCGAGTGCCAAAATCCAGGGAGGTGAGACCAGGGACCAGGATTCAGGTCCAGGGCACAGCACTCTTTCAAAACTGTCTCTTTATTCTCCCCAAAATGACAAAGATAGGAAATCCTCATTCTCAATCAGCACCACAGGGCCAACAGACACTGATTTAGCAGCTAAAGATCTGTACTGAGGAAATGAAAAATCTTGGAGTCAGAATAGCCCCTCTCTTCCATGGACTCCCCCTGGCTCCTGGAAGGAAAAGGAAACCTGTCCTTAGCCATTAGTTACTGTGATTGGATCTAAGGGACAAGACCTACAAATAAACAGGCACAAAGAACAGGGAACATCCTGAAGGACCAACTTATAGGTCTCAGTGAAGGAGTGGAAAAAGGCAGCTGTGTGCCCTGGTTTCCAGGCAATAAACACACCCTGCTACATCTTGGACACCCTGATCAGCTTCAAAACAGCCCAGGGAACTGAATTCTCCCTTTCCCCATTCCTGACTCCACTCTGTGATCCAGCACTCCACAGCTGACCTCTAATGAAGACTCTGCTTAAGCTCAGGCAAACAAATCTGTGCCAGTTAATGACCAAAGCCCAACAAAAGCCCGGCTTTATTGGTGCCTCCTCTTCCAAACACAGGGGCAAAGGCAAGGCTGTGATGCAAGAACAAGAAATAAATGGTTTTTTACTCCTCTGCAATGCTTCTGTAGTACCACACCAGGTGAAGGACATCCCAACTTTCTAAACTGCCAGGCAGGACCTACACCAGAGTGACCAGTTCCTTAATTAAATTCTCTCTCTCAGCAACAGGTATTCATTCAATCCATGAGTCAAGGGAGCCTTTGAGGGAATGTGGATTTACAGGTAGGGATGCTGTCTTCTCCAACACAACCCTGACTCAACTGCACACACCAAGCAGCCAGGAAAGGAAATCATTTATTCAGAATCTACGGATCCAGAGGACACGAGGGAGCTCAAGGACTGTTTTGCCAGTTATTCCAATCCTGGCACTGGGAAAGAGACACCTGCGAAGAAAGCTAAAATAATAAATAAATAACAGAAGCACTTGCCATCTCCACCACATGAAAACAACCTCCCTACAGCATTCCCAACCTCAGCTTCCAAGCACAGCCCTCACTTTTACCCGCCTTTCAGCAGGAAAACAACAACCAGGGATTCCAGGGTGAAAGGGACAACATCCCAATTCCCTGTTCCAGCGCTGCCCTCACACAGCAAACAATGTTTACAAGGAACCAGGGGCGTGGATCCAACACGATGAGATCTCGAACAGAAATCAGTGGGAGTGCTCAGCGAGGATGAAGTCACAGAACACATCCTTTCCAGGCAGGATCCTCTCATGGATTACAAGGCGAGCTCCCCCAGTAGCTGCTTGTTTACAACGCTCTCACTCGGCACAGGCCTCCTCCCTGCACTGCCCAGCTTTAAGCAACCCTAAACGCATTAGGAAAAAATCCTTATCTGGAGCGGGGAGCAGGGCCTGGGGAAGGCAGGGGCAGGGGTAGGAAGGCAGGTGCTGTGCTCTGTCCCGCCCTTGCCCTGCTGCACCCGAGGAACACTGGTCTGACAGGCCTTCCTCCGGATGTTTTCTACGACAGAAAAAGGTGAGGACAGAGCCGCTCCAGTAAATTGCAGGGTAAGGCTGCAAGGAGTCCTCTTCTTTTATTCCCACCCAGGTTAAAATCACGTTTCACACAGGAGCATTTCGAATCAGCCTGACTTCAAAAATCAGCATTTAAACCCGAAGCTGCGGACCCACGGCTACTTCTGTCACCTGCAACTTCTGTGGCTTTTCTTGGAGCAAAGCCAGAAGTTTCTATGGAGATGCAGAACCCCGTTACCACTCCGCCCCGAGCCCCGGCCCTCGGCGGAGCCCTGCAGAAGAGGAAGCTGCTACACCCTTATCAGCGGCCGCAGCAACAACACGGAGCGGCCGAGTTACCCCGCGCCCGGTTTCGCTGCTCCGTGTGCCAGCAGTGCCCTGGGAGGGGCATCCCCGCAATCCCTGCGCCCCCCCGGGCACCACGGCAGCGCTCCAGCAGGGCCACAGCTGAGCGCGGCCGGGGCTCCGGGGACCCAAAGCGCCGCTGGCAAACGGAGCCGCCGCCCCGGGGGAAGATGCTGCAGCTCCGCGGGGTCACCGCCCGAGCCCCCCGCGCACCCTGTCCCACCTGCGGGCTCAGGGCTTATGGTGCGGTCATGGCCACAGCGGGATGGGAGGCGAGGAAGGACCGTCTCTGCTCCTCCTCGTCCTCCTCCCCGGCGTTCCCCCGCTGAGCCCCGGGCCGGCGGCACCGAACCCCTCCCGGCCGGACCTGTTGCCCCCCGCCTCCATCCCTCCCCTGGCCCGGCCGCGCACACAAAGGCCGCCGCTCGCCCAGCCCGGCTCTCCCCAGCGCCGGCACCGGGGGCTCGCCCACCTCCTGCACCGGCCCCGATGGAGCCCCCCGGGGATGCTCCCGCGGCTCCGCGGGGCGGGTGGAGGCGGGGGGGACGCGGGGACACACGGACACGGACGCGGCTGTGG
>VXBN01012627.1:172031-196900 GCA_013397395.1 Sinosuthora webbiana
GGGGGCGCGGGGGATGCGCGGCCCCGGGGGTACCGGCGGTCCCGGGGTTCGGGGTGCAGGGAAAGGGGGAGGATGGGGTCACTTTTTCCCCCGTCGGTGTGCGGTGGTTCCGTCTTTCCCCCCACCCCGCGCGCAGGTAATTAGTGCGCGGTAATGAGCGGTAATTAGCGGTGTCTGGTGCGCGGGGTGGGCGCTGGGGGTGGCGGGGCAGCGGCAGAGCACGGACACGAAATTCAGCGGTGCTAGCCCCAAAATGCACCACTCTTAACCCCCAAATCCACCAATATTACCCCTCCCAATCCACCCATACCAACCCAGCTTCTCCAAAACGCCACAGCGCTAATTGCAGAAATGAGGATATTCCATATTTCTCTGGGAAATCTCCATCCCAGCCCCTGCCATGAATTTCTCCAGCGGAGATCCTGACACTTTTGTCCCCCAACAGCTGCAGATGTGCTCACAACACCCAGCAAACCCCAATTAAATGCCATCCCCTCAACGCTCTGTAATTAACACAGCAGCACCCAGCAGCTCAGGACGAGGTAATTTGAAGGCTTCCCCCTGCACGTTTTTATTCCCTAATAACAATAATTCACTGTTATAAAGTACAGGTTTAATAATCCCAGAATGGTTCGGGGTGGAAGGGACCCTAAAGTCCATCCCATGCCACCCCTCTCCAGCCTGGCCCTGGACATTTCCAATATTAAAAATATTTAATTAGTATTTTCTATCCGTCCATTTCTCACACCCACGGATTAAAGTTCTACATCTTCAGGGCTGAAATGTGTTTGCTTTATGAGATTATTCTCGTTCTAACAGTCTCCTGCTTAAACAAATCCTTAACGATATTTTACTGCAGAATTCCTTAATTGGTAATCCCTGGGAACTATAAGAGCAACGTTCTGGGTCATGTGTTAAATAAAGCAATATTTCCATTAGCTGTGATAACTTTTTGTGGGTAAAACAACATCCTACCTTGTGCTATAAATTATTTTTTCCTTCCACACAAGCCGAGCCCACCCCTCTGATCACATCACTGAGCCGGCTGCCAGCCGGGTGAGGAATTCCACCACCAGATTTTCAATATTAAATGATTTTGTTTTTTCACCCCTTGTACGCTCGTGGTGCAATTTAAACACTACTGCTAACAAAAAGATTCAAGCACCAGGGTGGTTAACAGCTATTAAATACACCAAATAAAGAGGAAATCTGCTAATTTTTTTTTTGTTTGTTTATCTTTAGACAGCTGCAAGAGGAGCCTGCTTTGAGGGCTTACTTTAAGCTTCTTCTTTTCTTAGATAACCTCCCGCCTTTCCCCAGGCAGCAGCAAAGAGCAAACGGCAGATTTTTCAGCCCCTCTCTCTCTCCCCAGCGCTGAAAGTTCTCTGTTCAACAGATCCAGACGAGGTTATCAGCAGGAAACGGTGACAGAGTTCACTTCGGCTTTAAATCACCCAGAAAACCCACAAGAAACCATCAGCAAAACAAATTTACATCATCAAGAGGCTGCTGCTGCACGTTAGTGAAATTATTTTTTTTTCCCACCCCCCAGTTGTGCAGCAGAATTTTCGGTTTGTTAATAAAAATAACATTATTTACAAGGTGAACGTCAGTGTTGTTTATACACAAAGGTTTCTGTTGTAATAAGCTTGGTTTAGGGGGGTGATAAATTGGAATTATATTGCTCTAAGTTCAGCATCGCCATGGAAATCTGGGAGCTCACACAGCTTTGAGGTCGCAGTAAAATATCACCGTGAAAAAAAAAAAAGCCAAAATTGGAAGTTTTTTTAGGGATAAGAGTGTTTCATCAGCAGCATTTCACTCACTCCTTCAAAATAAAATGCTGGTTGGGTTAAATGCTACTTATTAAAGCTTCGAGTCCCATTTTCACATTTGGTCCAGAGTTTGGTTGCAAACTTTGCACCATGAAAAGTTTTACTGGGCTGAGCTTTAGGGAAATCTATTTTTTTTTTTAAATTGAATTTTGGCCCTACAACTATTACAAATTAGGTTTCAACCGAACAGCTAGACTGGATTTTTAACTCCACTATTTGCAAACACTCCTTTCTCGGAGCCTGAGCAGCACAGCTACTTGTTTTTCCCTGCTCAGTGGCTGCTATCGGTTGAAACCTTAATTATCATTTAAACAAGAAAAGCCCAACTGATCAAGCATCGCAGCCTGGGGGAAACTTTTGCCATGGCAATACTGAGAGGAGAGAAAATAGCAGATCACCCACTGGGGAATTGCCTTAAACGTCTCGGGAATTGTGTGTTTAAACCTGATAAAAATCTCAGTTTCTTGGCGTTCCTGGATTTCATTTGCAGCAGGTGTTAATGGCCTTGTAGTCAAGATACCTCCCCTGCCTTTTCTCTTTGTAAAATGGGAATATTTGAAATTTTTTAGAGACATGAGGAAACATCCTTCAAGTGTTTCCATCATGAACAGAAGTTGGGGGTTTTTTTCCCCCCAATTTCACTATTTTTAGCCCAACAAAAAACCAGCCAGCACCTCCCAAAGTGCTTCATCCTGCCCCAAAAAAATCACCAAGCCATGACTGTAAAACAACCTGATCCCTCAATTTTCCTTTCCTTGGCAATATTCCAGATTTTACAATTAGGAACTCCCCCTTTCCACAATTCTTAATAATTCCAGCTGGATAAATCGCTGGTCAAAGCTCAGGATACGGTGAGGATGATGATGGGAACGCAGCGGGAACGCCCGGGCTGTGGCGGCCTCCCGCGGCGGCACAGAGCAAGCGCCGCACTTTATTCCGATTTATTTCCTTTACCAAAATTCATCCCTTCTCCACGGACACGGGGAATTTCAGCGGCGAAACAACGTAAAAAAACCAAAAATTATATCCTGAAAATTCCTTTAAAATAATCAGCACTTCGAGCCTTCTTGCTTTGGATAAATAAATGGTGAAGTTGTTCTGAGTATTCTGTTTGAGCCGCAGATTTCTGCCACCTGAAGTGATCACAGATAAATACTTCCCGTGTTAAAAGACTCTGTAATGCCCCCCCAATTCCCTTGTTCTGGTTTACCCAAACGTTTAGGATGTGTTTTAAGCAATTAAACAGCACCCAGAGCCATCTGGAGAATCCTCTCATCATGCTGGAAAAATCCTCTAGAAGTTACTAAATATTGTAACATACAAACCCCCACTTCACCTCTCTCACCTAAATATGAACCCTCAAGGCTTGAAAATTACACTTGACCTTAAAACCTAATATTTAATGTAATTTAATGGCAATCCAGTAGGAAAGCTGGAAATTACCCCTCCAGGACTAGAGGAAATGTTATCCTGCTGATCATCGGAAAGGACAGAAGGTTGCTGCAAGTGGAATTTCTGTGAGCACAAACCCAAACCAAGGACACTGTAAACACAAAATCACTCTCAGAGGTCAGGTTTTTAGGGAAAGAAGTCACACCTAAGCAGCATTCAGAGTTTTAGATCTTTTACGAGCAAAGATGTTTTAATGTGCCACGTTTCGAAAGCATCAAACCTTTCTTGACATGAAAAGAAAATAAATCACTGCATAGCTTTGGAGCTAGAGAGGTCCACGAGAGTTTCTGCAAATTAAAAGTGCATGGAATACATGCAATCATCCTTCATACACAAAACAGTTTGCAACAGGGTCGAGAACACAGTGTTAAAACAATATTTAAAAGTACCTGAAAAGAGTCTCCCCTCAGAGATAAGAGAGGTTAACCGAACATCCTCCTGGACAGTTGTGCAAGTTCTCAACAAAAGCTTTTCTGTACAAGTGGTTTAAAAAAAAAAAATAAAATCACACGGTGAGTTCTGGAACATTCAAAACAAGGATTTGGATACAACAAATGTTTTACAGTTACCCCAGGTCCATTGGTATTTTGTTACAAACAGTTATCATGGCCTAAGCCCTGTGCACTGGTGCTGGGATCCATCCCTGGAACATTATCTGTCTCCTCTGCTAAAGCCCAAACAGGTGAAGGAATAAATCCAGCAGCTTTTCCAGCACTGGAGCTTTTCCCTCCCAGTCAAATTTTAGATACTGAGCAGCAGATTTATCCCAAGAGAGGTCAATGTGTAAACAGCACAGTCAGAAGCTCCATCAGATGTAAGAACACTGGTGGTCTGACAAAAAATCTGGTTGAAAAAATGTGTTGAGAGTTTTACAAGGCAGAAGTTTCCACCTCTATTACTAGAGAGAGAATAAAGATATTAAAATTAAATATAAAACACTGTCATTTCAGTACCTCTGTTTTAGCATCCAGCATAGAATAATGCAAAATTGTTTATTTATTGAGTGTTGAGGGAAACTTGAGAAAAAAGTAAGTCAGAGATCAAAACTGGTATTTTAAAATTTAGCTCTTCCTAACCTAAACAAAAAAGTTTCATTATGTTTTGGTAGCATTCTCTAAAATCAAAATTATATCTGCATCTTAATGTTGGTGCATGTGTTAAAAATCCAATATCAGTAAAATGGGGTTTTTAAAAAAAACCCACACTGCATAAAAACTATCTGGAGCTACAAACTGGTAATAAACCCAGATTAGGACAGAAAAGGTGGCATTATTTAATTTACTGAGCTGCATGTGGAACATCTTCTACAACTACTCTGTGGCTTCCAAAAAGCAGCCAGAGCTGTGACTTGACTGATTATTAGCACTTATGTGACCAGACAGAACTGGTCTGAGAGGGAAACAGCTTAGTACCTAATAAATAATTTCATCCTTTTCCCCCCTTCCATGAACAGTTAGGAAGTTCCATTTTCCTCTCTTCCATTCAATAAGCAACAAGGCTGATTAAATTAGGAGGAAATTGAATCTGCAGTCATCTTCACCAGGCAGATATTCAAAAGGACAACATTAACTCATCTGCCCCCATCAGCACATGTTCACTTGAATCCTAAATGCAGCAGTTTTTTTCCATTTCAGCCAGGCGTGTCCCTCAGAAAGGAGCTGTGGTGCAGGAACAAACCCTCTCCATGCAGAAGGGTTTGGCATTCTCACAGCCTCCTGACAGGCTGTGGGACACCAAAGGTGCTCCACGTTTACAAATATGGCACAGCAGCCAGGGAAGGTGCAACAAGAACCCTCCCGGATCTGAGCTACCAAGGGGAAAAAAAAAGACTTAAAAATCACTTTTTAGCACAGTGGGTGCTCCTTGCAGTCAAACCACATCTGGCTACTGTGATTATTATTAAGATCTATTGTTTTCACATCAAGTCCCTTCATCACAAGGACACTGCTGGACCCAAACTCTTGTTTAGAGAGAGCATCTGATGATTCAGTGACTGAGCTCTACGCATTGGGTGTAATTAAACCACAGTAATCAAAGCCCTGAACCCCAAACCATGACATGAGCACACCAAGGCACACGGGCACTGCAGGCTCCAACCTGTCTGACACACAGGGAACTCCTGCTCACAAGGACACAACAGCTTGGGAGCCTTCCAGAAATACCTTCCTGCCTATCCCAATTCCATCACACCTGGGGTTTTCCTGGCTTTTTTTTGCCAGTTATTTCCATGTCCATGCACGTGAAATTGATGGATATTGAATGTATTTTTGTGGAGAGAAGAGACTGAAGTTTACACACATTCAAGACACTTCCTCCCTTTATAAATACACATAAAAATCTGCTTTGGGTGAACTCATTTAATAGGAACATTTTTTTTTTTCCTGACCAAACTTAAGTCTTCTTTGGTCCCTCACCCTAAAAAACAACTTCCCGTTCATCAAGACCCACAAATGTGCAATTTAGGACGTCGTGAAAAGGCTATTTCAAAGTGAGTGTGATCTGTAGCAAGTGCAATTTTCCATCCTGGAAATCCAGCTACTGCCATGACAGGCAGGCAGAGCCAGGGGCAAACCTGGACCCTGCAGTGAAGCTCTGTCAAACCCAGATCCTGAATTAAATCCTGGGTTTAGACCTGGACCAGCAAGTCACAGTGTTGCCATCACCTCAGAGAAGGTCTACATCCAATTCCAACTCAAGTTCAACATTCTTGTCAGTGAGAAAAATGGAATCAATCTACACCGAGTTAATTTTGGCTACAAAGTGACCACCTGCACTGAGTACACTTCACACCCTGGCCAGCCACAGAGTCTGCTTTGCTATTCCTCCTGTGCCTGTTTTCCTTTTTTTAATTTTTTTTTCCTCTAGAAGTTACCTGAAATCTAAAAGCAACACAAGAAATGCAAACACACAGGCTACACTTCTCAGAAATTCTTCAGTTTTCTGCTCACTAGAATATAACTGGAATAACTGACATGTCTTGACAGCTGATCAGGAACACTTGTGACAGGTAAGAGAACGCTTATTATCTACAGGTACCTTATCAGGCAACTCTCCTTCCTAATCATCACCCTTGGTGAAGTGTGCTGTTGCTAAATGAGCTATTTACAAATGTAAACTATGTCACTGAAGTTTTAAAATAAATAGACAACCTTTGCATTAGGTAGTGACTTGACGACAAGGTAACAGATCATCGGTTACACCTTTCCAACAAAAAAAATGATCTGTGCATGCTGCCCCCAATTATTATTATTATTATTTTTTTTAACGAGGAAAATCCTTGGCTCACGATCTGTTCTGGAAGGACTTTCTCAGTTTTCTTCCTTTATGCTGGGTAATTGTGTAAGAACTCCTTCAGTTTTGTTGGATAGTCTGTCATCACCCCAGTAGCTCCAAGATCAAATGCTCTCTTGTATTCTTGCTCTTCATTCAGCACCCAAATGTACACCTATGAAATGAGATACAACAACCAAGTCGTTACAGGAAATACTGATTTTTTTTTATTTTTAAAAGGTGACTTTTGACCTATATTGTTTGATCTGAGAGAGATGTTGCTGCATATTTAAAGTGAGAAGTGATTACACTGTACTGACTCTCCCCACACTTTCCAAAAGGGACATTTTTTAATGGTGACTCCAATTCCACTACCTGAGACTTCAGCTCCTTCTAAAAGTCAGTGTTATTTTGTGAATAAATAATCAGATAACACATCAGATAACCAGTTTTGCAGATTTTATAGGCTTAAGTTTGAAGAGGGGAAAAAAAACCCTAAACTTCAAGGGATTTAAATGAAAAACTTTTTTTCCCTTTGCAAGCAGAGCACTGCAAACAGAACAGCAGCAGCTTTTGCTCAGGAATTAAACAGCAGCTCAGAAACACAAAGAACTTGCTGGGGGGAACAGGAACCTCTTTGAAGGCTGCAGCTGTCTGGTTTGAATTCTCACTTTAAGCTTTGCCCACTGTACCTGGATGCCCCGAGCTGTGAGGTGGTCAAACAGGGCCTTCCTCATCAGCAGCCTGGAAAGGAGAGGGAGATTAATTAACAACTTCAAGTATCCATGGAATTTTCAGTGTCTGTTGATGACCTGCAAGGAAGGTCCCATAAAGTGTGTAGAGTTTTCCACAAGAGAAATCCAATCCTAGAAAACTTCCCCAAGTATGAAATCTGCTGGAGATCAAATCCAGCAGAGAAATCCTGCAGGTACCTTACACCATGTCTGATGAACCAACCCCTCTGCTTTCAGGAAATGTTTTCTCCTTCCCACCAAAAGACATGAAAATGTCCTGGAGAAACTAAAACTAACAGATGTCACTGCCAAGAGACGTTGCAGTCACTGTGACTAAATCCCCTGTGAAACACAGATATTCTTAAAATGCAAAGTGCTCCTTGTAAGGCAAACAGTGTCTTCTCCTCTGACAACATTATGAAACAGTCACATCCGTGAAATCTGCATCCTGCATCTAATTGCATGTTAATTAGCTGAGCACACTTAAGGACAGAAGCTTAACAGACACAATTGGAACAATTCCCACTGTTACTGCACCTTAGAAAGCTTCAGTGTGTGGAAAATAAAGAGCACAAAGCACACCTACATAAGATTTGAATCTGATTTATCCTGCACTGACAAAAAGCTGGAAGAAACTGCAAATGTATAATGCATGGATATAGCAATAGCTAATCTTGGTTGCTTGAGTCAAGTGTTAATATAAAGGCAAAAATATAAATAAAAATTTAATCAGATGAAAATCTTACGTGTCAGCCAGCCAAATAATAAATCTCTGGCTTCTTGACATCTTCTCTGGTTCTTTCAGCCTGTTGAGGAAGAGGAAACCAAAAATTACCAGAGCACAGATTAAAATCTTGGTTGAGATGTTCCTGCAAAAGGAACATAAAGAATTAATCTTGCTCAAATTAGAGCAGTAATTTCACTGCTCAAGACAGTGACTTAGAATTGGGTTACACAAGAGAAATGAGCTACATTTAAGCAGCAGAGATGGGAATTCTGCAGCATTTTGAGTGAAGAATGAGAAAGATTGTGCAATCTCACATCCACCCTACTCCTCACTTGTCTCTTGGCCCCATCAGACAAATTTGTTCTCAAGAAAAGAGGAGAAAAGAGCAAGAATTAGCTGTAAGCTAATTCTAATACACAGAAGTGCTGTGTATTACTGTGCACAGAATTCTCCCAGGAACATCCAAAGGTGCCTGAACCAACAGGAAAACAACCTCAGCCCAAAAAAATCAGCGCTCAGGGAGGCATCAGGGTTCACCTGCTTCACACTGCTGCCAGTGCAGCACCCACTGCTGGGCTGGAACTCACTTGAGGATGATGGAAGGCATGGGAATCTCAAAGAATTCCTCCTTGAAGGGAATGAAGGGCAGCAGGCCAGTGTAGAACAGGCCAAGGAGCAGCAGGACACGCTGGGCACAGAAGATGGTGGCAATGTCAGAGTTCTGCAGGAACCAGGAAAAGAGATCCTCGGTTATCTTGGTAGACTTTGACTCTGCTGCAATTAAATTTACTCATCAGTGCGTGTCTACAGTCACACCTAAGATGAAGCTGCCCTGTATGAATAAATCTAGCTGCTGTTCAGGTAGGAAAAGGGGTGTTGTCCTGCACAGATAAATTGAAATAATCAACCAGACTGAACTGGCAACAAGATGGATTTCACTCAGGTGCATAAGTGCCTTGGACTAAGCTCGATCTTAATTTAATTCTAAATTGTGAAATGCCTCAGCACAAAAAGGAGGAGAATTATAGCTGTGAAATAACAGCTTTATGCTGATGCAACTGTGTCCACTAGTGGCCACATCCATTATTTTCATGCAAAGGAACAGACAACCAGCAATCCTTGGGAAAATTGCTTTTTATCAGATGAATGATGTGCAAACCAGGCTGTAAGAACTCCTGCCATAAAACTGCAATGCCCTAAAATTTCATAAAACAAGAATAAAACATGACTAAGCCTAATCCCTCAAGTATTTTACGGCAGGGTAGAGGGGTGTTAACTGTGCTTGTCTTCTTTTAGCAGCACAGCGAGCAGAACACAGTCTGAGCACAGAATTTCTCACCACCAGTAGAAGAACCTGGCCTGGTTAAATCTTGACTTGCAGGGTGCTTTCCTGCAGGTTGTGTCAGCACACAGTAACAAAGCTCAGCTGGACCCAGCCTTACCTCCTTGAAGCACTTGGATACAATCTCGTAATTGACGTTCCCCCACACGGTGAGATGCTCCCTCTTGTACTGACTGACCAGCTCTGAGACCTGCAGCACACAGAGCACAACTCTCACACAGGGTCACTGCAAGTGAAGGGCAGCAAGAAACTCTGCTTGCTTTGGAAATCATGGCAGGAAGGAGTTCTTTACTCTACTCTTTCCCAACTTCTCTTCCAGGTGGTTGTGATGCTTTGATGGGAAATAAACAGGTGTTCAGGACAACAGATTACAAAAAACCCTAAACAATTCAAGAAACCTAAATGAATAAATAGCATTTCCCTCTGTGTTGAGCACATTTACACAATAACATCATGTTTTTATGCTGCTTTGGAGAGCAACAGTCCCTAAGAAGAGCCTTCCCCACGAGGTACAAACCAAACACGTCTCCAGCAGTGCTGCAGCAGTTTTTCTCACCCAGATGAAGGGTCCTAAAGAGCTTTTACAGAGTATCTTGCACAAGATCCCTTCCCTGTCTCCTGCATTACCTCACACAGGGAGCAGGACCCGACACGTGAAGGGTGAAGCAGCCCAAGAACACGGATCTTGGCTCCTCAGACTGCCACAACTCCAAAAAAACCTCAGGAATATCAGCATCACCCCCCTGTGCCTTCGCTCCCAGTTCAGCAGATCCTCAGGTACCTTTCTGATCAACACGTTGTTGTTCATTTTGATGTCAATGTTGACAGGAGTCTCTGGAAACGCCTCAAACACCTCCTGCAGGAGTGGGATACGATTGTCTGTCCCCTCACACTGACATTCTGGGGAAACAAGAGACTTGTCACTGCTCTGGCCACTTTTAACAAACCACAGATAGAAGCAGAAATGTCAGCGCACTCACTACCATAAAACTTCATTAAAAGTATAAAGCTTCAAGGATAATCAGGTTTTTAAACAAAAAAAATGACTTCATTCAGCTGTAATTAACTCTGACAGGCTCGTTTCCACGATGAAAATGCCCTGAGCGTGTTGCACGTTCAGGTTTTAACTTCGTGAAATTCACTCATTATTTAGCAACAGTAGGAGTGCAGGCAATGTTAAAATCCTGAAATAGCAAACACAGGCTCAGCTACCACACACCAAATGCAACGAGATTAATGTGGAAAAGACCAAAAATGAGAACAAAATTTCCTCCTGAACTCCAAGTCATACCTACAGTAACTACTGAACTGGTTTCTAGAGGATTATATTTTTCTTTTGAAACTTCTTTTACCATGATATTGAGAGGAGCAAATACACTTTTCTATTCCCTTTGGCAAAGCAGGAATCTGCCAGTCTACAAAATGGAAAACTGAAACAGCAAGAGACAAGCATCTCACCTTTCTGAAAGGTGACATCCAGCTTGCAGAGATAGGGTGGAAGTTCCTTAAAAATAAAGAGGAATGGAACATTAATTCAAATGCAGGGATATAATCACGACCCTCCTCCAAAAAGACAAAAAAAGCCCCATAATTCATAAGCCACTTATCTTCTCTTCCAAAAAAACTGATTTAGTAGCACCACTTTCAGTAATAATTGAACTATTTGGCATTCTCAGATTTGTGCCACCTGTAGCTGAATAAGGCAAAACACTCCCAGATGTCTGAGAACTCTGAAAATTCCACTGTCCAGGCAGGGGGGGATTCATCTCCCAGACTTCCCAGTAAAAATCTGGTCGCACCAGGAAGAGCTTTTGTCACTCTGCCACCAAACCGTGTGACAAAACACCTTGGCTCCAGCGCCATTCACCCAACCTGATACTGGAGGAGGAACTCACCCTCTGGAATGTGCCAGGTGTGACCTTCTGACTGCACAGGGAGTGTAGTGAGGGTGGTTTAGTTTAGGGGTTGTTTTTTTTTATTGTGGTTTTTTATTGAGCTGAATCCTCCCCTTTTGTTTTGGACACCAGGCCCACCCCACAAACTCATCTTTCAACACCCCCCCAGCCCATTTTCCCTCGACTCACCGAGTACTTGAGGTCAGATATGTTGACATCAACTCCTGTTGACCTCTTCAGGTTCTCATCGTGGGACACGACCACTTGCTCGTCTTTTGTCAGGTGACAATCCAGCTCCAACATGTCTGTCCCCAAATTGACGGCGCTGCAAGGAAAAGGCCGCCCTGAACCACCCGAGCCCCAAACCCCACACATCCCATAAACCAGCCCCACTGGAAGGGCTCTGGGTGCCTCAATGGGGCGAGGAAGCAAACAGGAATCCTCACAGTCTCTGCTGCAGTGGGAAGCTGATGTAAGATGGGATTTTTGGCTCCCTCTCCCACAGGAATTGGGAAGCTCCCCTAAGGATTGCACCCCGGGATTGGGAAACCTGCTCCTAAAGGATTGGGTCAGGATTTAGGAGCAGCAGCACATCTGCCCGCTGGAGGAAGTGAGGTTTTGAATAAAAAGTAAATTGAATTTGTGGCTAGACACAACAAATGACAGGGGTGTGAAAGCTGAATCAGGAAGGGATAGGGGGACTTTCAAGCTTTTGGCCGTTTTATTGGGTAGCAAAACAACCTTAAACTTTTATTTTAATGAGAAAGTTTTAATTTAAATTAAAAGGGAAATAAAGCACTAAACATCCAGTCATACTTTTCAGAGCAAAATAGCTATTCCTGTTCCAACCCACTGCTTTGAAAAGGTCCAATCCAATCCCAAATCCACTCCACAGTAGTTTGGTTCACAGGAGGGGTAAGGAAAGGAGAAAGTAATAATTATATTGATGAAAAATAAGAAAAAAAAAAAAAGGCAGATTTACTGCAATGAGCAGGGAATTCCTCATTTAACTAGAAAAGAGGTGCCATTCCAGCAGCCAGATAAAAGTCTGAACTCTTCCTTCAAAACCTTTTAATCCACCTCTGGGTAAACCTACACCCCCTGTGAGCTGTGCCTACCTGAGACCCAAAGCTCTGTGAATTCATCAACAGCCTTTTCCTTATGGGCTTTACTGGCTGCTGCACACAGCCCAGGAACATCCACAAATGTAACAAACAAACAAAAAAATCACAACATACTCCCCAAAGTGTTGAACACCATTTCTGGTCCAGCTGGGATAACGACCAAGGAGGCTTTTCAAATTAAAGCCAATTTGTGAACTGTTTGCCAGTGCTGCTAATTAAGAATTAGGAGAGGAACAAAATCCTGTTACATATGGAAGAATCACAGGCTGTACTGGGTGATTTTTCTTTTCCTCCTGAGGGAAAGCAACTCCAAATCTGCTGCAGGAGACTTGCCAAAAGTGTAGATGTCCCCACGTTTTATCATTCCACCAGCAGATTTCTTAGGCAAGAAATATTGCTAATAAAAGTCAGGGCTGATGCTGCACGGAGAGGGGAGAACAACAACTTTCCTTGTTCACAAATCTGAGACTCTGCCAGGCTCTTAGGAGCAGCTCACTGCTCAATGAGCTTCCTCCAGTGCTGAGCTGTCCCAGCTGGAAATCGGTTTGTTCTGTCAGATCCCCACTGCTCCAGAGAAGGCTCCAGATCCAGAACATCACTGTGGATTCAGATCCAACTGCTCCACAACTCAAGCTGTGAGGTAGGCTCGCGTTTGCAGATTAGGGTGGAAAGTGCTCTTGCTTAAAATCTGTTATTTTATGATCTAAATCCACCACAGAAGCATTTAAATAGGGTAGAACAAGATTGTAGCCCTCCTATCGATTATACATTTTACCTAATAAAATTTAAAAAAAAATATTTTCTTCAGTACAAGAAGCTTGTCATTTCCTTCCAGAACATTTGTAAATTAAAGAGGACAGAAACTGAAATTGCCAATAAAGGCCTCCTCCCCCCGTACACACATTCTCTTCTGGGTTCAACTACAGCACCAGCCAAATATTCTTGCTTGTGCAAACCTGCAGGAGCAGCTTCCTGCAGACACACCCTGCTTGGCTTCACACAGCATCTGATGGATAATAAATTGATCAGCTCCCATCAGCTCTTTGAGCCAATCCTGACCATCCTTCACCACCCAGATCACTGATTTTCTACCCCACTCCTTTTGCCACTTTACTTGTGCTGGACCTCAATGCATTTGTTCCAGCATAACTCTAAAAAATAATTAAAATGGGCAGAAGAGAGTCAGGAAAACATCATCACAAAATGCATTACCCCCAACACAGTCCTTACTTTAAGTGTTACTGCTTATTTCTGGGAATAAAATAAAAATAGATTATGGAGTAACTTCCGTGGCAAGAGCCCTTCATGTACAGAATGAATATGATAGGAAATGAAAATGAAGAAATAGTTAAAAAAAAAAGAAAGAAACACTTTCAGAAAGTCTGGTAGCAGACTTGAAAAAAAAGGCAGGCCAGCAGGAAAGAAAAAAAAACCTCACAAAAAGCCACACAAAACTATGCTGAGCTTCCATGGAGATAGAAAATAGTGCAGTGCTTTCTTTTATTTGGTTGGGAAAGCTGGCACCCCTGAGGCTGCAGGGGAACAGCAAACTGATGAGGCTCCTCAGCACAAACCAAATTAGAAAAAAACCCCAAACAAAACCAAGAGGAGCCCACATAACGTGGTCCCTCCTCAGCAACAGTTGGGAGTTTTAGATATCCTTCTGCTTTAAATACCTCTGAGAACCTCGTTAAAATTCGCTACTTAAATGCTGGAGGCTTAAAAGGTTTTCTGCTCCCAGCCCCATTTTAAACCCCTGAGTAAGAGGCTTTCACACATTGTGTTACTGCAGGGAAATAAAAACCATAAACAGCAGCATGTCCTGCTTCATAATGATAAATAAATTAATAGAAGTAATCAGCATTAAGCACAGCATTGTTTTTCTGTTTTACTGGCTAGCACAGCTCGGGCCTCGGGGCTTGTTTCCATTTGTTTTTAAGTGTGCACAGACCATAATCTGTGGCACCCCAACTCCTTCTGGTGAAACTGGAGTGGATGTTTGGCAATCCCCAGCAGTGATCCAGAGGAGAGCTGACTACTCTCAGAACTGGGACACTGTAACCCCAAAAGAAACTGCTGCAGTCCCACGTCCCTGGATTGCTTCACTCACTGAAGACACTGAGAACCCTCATTTAGACACTCTCAACCCTTTTGTACTCACTGGTGAAAGGCTGCCATTGTGTTCTCCAGGTTCTCCCCAGCACCTGCAGAAACAACAAAAATAAAGCTTAAAATCCTTTTCTTCCCCTCAATCCCACTGAAAATATGATTAAAAAAACAACAGGCTTTAAAATACACATATTTTGAGGATTGAGGATGAAGCTCAAGGCAGAAATCTCAGTTGCCACCAACAGAGAGACATGACCTTCTCCAGGTAAAATTATTAAAAAAAAAGAACTTACCTTGGATTTGTGTAGCACTTTGAATATTCAAACCCAAGTGTTTATTTTTACCAGAGGTATTTAGCTAGGACAACAAGCCCCACAGGCACAGGGACAGCACATGCAAAAATCTATTTGAGAGTTGGTGGGAAGAGTAACAAGAGAAAAGAAAAAAACAACAAAAAGCTATGAATTAAAGCTCCCAAGACATTCTAAAGCTGACACTCCCTAAATGTATAACCCAGCTGATGCTCACAAAGGTGACAACCTCTTTTTCTCAGTGCAAGGGCATTCCCCAAACAGCTCAGGTCTGTCAATAAAGGTTTGTGCTGCTGGAGGAGGGAGGTCTCAGGCACAAGGAATGAAACACACATCGGTTCCAGTTAAGAAATGAAAAGGACAAGCAAACTCAATTTTCTCTCACACAGCAACCTCAGGAAGATACACGTGCTGATGAAGATATCTATGCAAATTTTTACTGCTCTATGACTCTGTAAACAGCAATTATAGGAGCTCCAATTAAGGCCTTGCCTATTAGCAAGACCTCACCAGGACATACTTACCTCAACCTGCCTTCAGTTACTTAATTAAAGCAATTAACGCCACCAATTTGAAACTGTTGTTCTCAGGTAGGTTTACAAAATGGAAGACTTAACTCAGAGCCATGATGACAAAAATCCGCAGGGTTTTCATGTAAAACAATATGGTGAGTCCACAGCAGCTTCTGTGATCAGACATTCATCAATGTTTCATGGGGTTTCACTGCAGAACTGGGAATTGGCTGAGTGGCAAAAGTGAGCCAAGGGACAAAGGAAAGCACAAGAACCTCACGGTATCCCCATCTGGTGACTGCCTAACAAATGTAGGGAAACCCCTACACAGGGCCTGGCTGAGCAGTTACAAATTAACTGCAGTAAAAATTCAGGTTTTTAGATAACTTATCAGCTGTGGCAATCCAGCCCTTACATCCTGAACAGCCAGGGAAGGGCAAAAACACCTGAGTCAGGTCTTCAGTTTGTGAACAAAGCAGGAGGATCCTGGACATTCCTGGGCAGAAAGTTCCAAAAATAAAACTTTTAAGTGGCTGATCTAACAAATCACAAGGCAGGGAGGTGGTCAAGGGCCAGGGATGGTGACATGTCAGGGGTGGTGAGTCAAATGCCTGACTTGAGCATTTTGGGGGGAAATGAGGAACAAAGTTGAGAGATCAGATGAAAGAGGAATCCCAAATCAGCAACCACAGGCAGAAAAGGGAACTACACGAGTTATTTTCTCCCCTGAAAAGTGAGAGGGCTGGGCTGACCAAAGAGCTTCTGACACCTCCTCAAACACACCTCCAGCTCCATGGGCCCGTGGGCTGCTGCATTCCCTACAAGGAACTCACCTTCCCCAGCCAAAATGGCACATCCAGAGGGCAAATCCCAACTCTGAAAGCACCACCACACCCAACAGGGAGCCCACACTGGCTCAAGGAGATGTCCCTCAGAAGATTTTGGGAGCCAACACCAAGCCCTGGCTCAAGGAGATGTCCCTCAGAAGAGTTTGGGGCCAGCAGGTCAAGGGAGGTGATTGTTCCCCTGTGCTCAGCACAGGTGAAACCACACCTGGAGCACCACGTCCAGTTCTGGGCTCCAAAGCACACGACTGACACGGATCCACTGGAGTAAATCCAAGGAAGGGCTGTGAAAACCAAGGGATGAGAGATTCTTGTGGACAATGAGAGGCTGAGGGTGCTGGAATTGTTTTGTCTGGAGAACAGAGGCTGGGGATGATGCTACATGTGTGAATACCAAAAGGAAATGCTTTCTTACGTTTATAAATGTAAGAAAACACCCCTTTTTTATTGCAAGAGTGATCAAACTTTGGAACAAGGCTTCCTGCAGAGGCTGTGGAGACTCCAGCCCTAGATGTATTCAAAACCTAACTGGCCCAGGTCCTGGTTAACCTGCTGTGGGGTCAGATGAGATCCCCAGAGGTCCCTTCCAATCTGAATTATTCTGTGTAAAAACCATCATGCTACCCTCTCTCAGAGACCCTGCAATCCAGGGCTGCTGGCATCAACAGAGGGACTCCAGAAGAGAATATCAAGACTCAGTAATTGCTCTCAGAAATGACCAATTTTAAAATTAAGCAGGAATGAAGAAATAATTCAGGGATGATCCTACAAAATGAGGTGAGGAGAAAAACTCTTGAAGGAGAAAGCAAGCAAAAAAAGACTTTAAAAAAATTACAGTGTTTCATCTCAGAGAGGAAAAAGCCAAAGGAGTTAAGCCTTACCTCGATCTCCCAAGTGACTTGGAGTAATGCAATAGGAAACCTGACACTGAGTCTAAAGCTACAGCACGACTAAAGCCCGAGGAGAACTCCAGCCCCGCAGGAATTTATGTTACAGGCTAAAACACCAAAGCTCGAGTGATCTCCAGCCTCAGATGAGCAAAGAGCTGCCGCGAGGTTCCGGGCTGCCCTCCTGCCTCAGGCGGATTTTCACAGGAACAATCCACGGACCGTGCACTTTGAATGCCTGAGGAACTAATCCTGCCTTTAAGCCGGGCTTTCCTGCCGCTCCGACGGGGCTTAGAGCAGCCGGCCCAAGCACTCGGGGCTTAGAGCTGCGTACCTTAACTAAGGGCCTTGCAAAGGAGCGAGCACAGAAGATTAAGGGGATCGTACCAAGTCCCAACAAAGTCGCCTGCAAGTTTTTAACAGCTTATAAATTAAAAAAAAAAGAACAAACCAGGAAATCCTTAAAGTTAAGAACCTTTTCTTTCGCTGAAGGAAAAATAGAAATACCAGGCAAGGTATGATATAGATGTGCCACACCAAAAGCCACGTTTTATGCTATAGTGAAAGCTAAAAAGAAACTTAAACTGCCAAATAAATGAAATGGAAGTTTAGTTTAAAATAAAATAGGAATAAAATCATTAAGAGATCAGCTCCAGTTTTTGTATTTTGATAACTGAAGGCAGCAGCATTTGTTAAGGACTACTGGCTAAAACTGTGATCAACCCCTACATAAACTGGCACTAAGTATGATACTGAAAACTGCTGAAACTCAGCCCCAGACATCTCTCACACAGAATACTGAAAAATATTTACTAACAAACTACTCCTTTTCAAAAACTAAGCGAGGCAGCAGGAAAAAAGCACAGAATTGATCTCTACAGAGCAGGAAGACACATCTTGCTACATTTTTTTTTCCTTCCCAGCGCTCTGGAATAGGTAGAACAAACTTAAAAAACCTCTTTTAGCTGTTTTAGACAGAATCAACACTCTGACTCTGAAATGGGATGGGTTTGACCAGGGCACGGAGCCATCCACTGCCTGCCTGCAACACCGAGGGGAGCAAGAACAGAGCCACAGCCAATTCTGTTTCCCCTGAAAGCAGAAAGCAGAGCAAAACAGGCGGTCACAGGCGAGAAAAGCGACCTCTTGTACCTGACCTAAGCAACAGCCAGACGCCCCTCTGGCCGGCGAGAGAAATACCAGCATACAGAGTCGTCAGAAGAAAATATAGATATGATGGAGAGGAAAAACATCACGCCAACAACAACAAGAAAAGCTGATTTTCGGCTGGCGCGGGTAGGACTTCGGAGATTAATTCCGCGCTGAACCGAGGCACTGGTCAGCAGGTGGCACCTAAAATTAGGCTGCGGGAGGAAGGTTTAAAGGGAGCCACGGGCACCGCGCGGCCCCTCACGACCCTCCCGTGCCCGGGGGGACCCGGCAGCGGCCCGGGGCCGTGAGGGAGCGTCCCTCGGGGGCCGCGGAGCCCCGAGCGCCGACAGCCGGGCGGGGACCGTCCCTCAGGAGCTGCGGAGAGCGCACAAAAGGGCTCCGGGCATCGCCTCCCCTCCGTCCCCGCGGCCCCTCACTCACCGCCGCGGTGCGAGATGTGCCGGCAGCGAAAGCGCTGCCGTTTGGGCCGGTGGAGCAGCCCCGGGCACTTGAGGAGGAGCGCGGAGGTGAGGACGTATCCACCCAGCGTGGAGAGCACGTAGAGCGTGGCCGACATCCTGAGCCTGTCAGCCGGCTGCCCCCCGGCCCGTCGTGCCTGCGGTCCCTGTCCCTGCGCCAGCCCGCAGCCGGCTCGGGGCGAGGCGGAGCCGCTGCGGGACGCGGAGGCTCCGAGGCGGCGGCGGCGGCTCCGAGGGGAGCGGAGCCTCTGCGCCCGCGCAGCCGCCCCGGCGCCGGGGGGNTGAGGGGCTGCCCGCAGCCGCCGCTGCTTTATAATCACTGTGGGGGTAATGCCCAGCTACACGCTTTAATTCGCAACTACGGGCTTTAATTCCCAACTACGGGCTTTAATTCCCAACTACGGGCTTTAATTCGCCACCGCGCAGTCCCGGCTCCTCGCTGGCAGGTGGAGGGAATGTGTTTTCCACACCCCCCGCCCAGCGCCCACCTCAGGGGCGGGGTTGTCACGGTCAAAGAGCGCTTCGCCGAGCGCTCTGGGGTAATTTATCTGTTACAGGCTTTTATTTTACACCTGGCTGTGCCGGCTCTCTCCTCACAGGTGGGAGGATGCGTTTCCCCCGACCCAGCCCCTCAGAGACGTCGTATTCCAAATGGGGAGGGATGCGCTTTCCCCACACAACCCCTCAGCCATCACAAAATCATGGAATGGTTGGGTTGGATCTTTGGAGAATCGTCTAGTCCAGCCCCTAATGTCGTATTTCAAACAGGAGGGGTGCATTTTCCACACCCAACCCCTCACAGATATCATATTCCAAACGCAGGGATGTGTTTTCTTCATCCAGCCCCTCAGTGATGTCATATTCCAAATGGGAGGGATGCTTTTCCCACACCCAGCCCCTAAAAGATCATCGAATGCTTGGAAAGGATCTTTAAAGACCATGTAATCCAACCCCTAATGCTGAATTCCAAATGATGGGATGCATTTTCCTCACCCAGGCCCTCAGAGATGTCATATTCCGAGCAGAAACCAGGTCTCAGCTCCGGTCGTGCAGTATAATTATTGTACTATAGCAAACTGGCAAATTAAATTTTGTGTGCATGCTAATTAGAAACAAATATTCTAGAAATTAAATTAGGTCTCAGCATACAGCCAGTGTCGCTAATACTTCTTACCTCAGTTAAAAGTTGATTTACTGTGGCTGATTTTTTGGCACTGAGAGTCACTTGATACAGGGGAGCAGTTTCTGGCTTTGCACATGAGAACTGCAGTATCTTTCCTTTTCTCTCATCATCACATTAAAAGCATCATTTACATACAAATAGCTTGTTCAGAAAAAGAAAAGATTTTGCCCATCATTGCCTCAATATGACAAAATAAACTCTTGATTTCAGGCAGTGCTAATTTTTGAATGTTCCTAAATAGGTATGTGGAAAGGATCGAACACCTAGTAATACAGGATCAGCACTTTATGAAAACCAGCTTTTATTTTTTTTTACATAGGAAAACATATAAATACGTAAACTTAATAAATGGAAAATGTCTCAGATCCCTTTTCCTGCTTTGATATCAACTTTTATTTCCAATCCGACCGCGTTCCAGTGAAATACAGCGGGGGCTTCGCACAATTGCAGCGACAACTGTTGGGTGACCAAAACCCACGAACTGGATTGAAGACAGCCTTCTTAAACTACAACAGATCCACCCCAAACCATTCTCATTGTGTGATTGCTTTCAGTATCCCTCGGAGGACTTTGTAGCTCATTAACTGTTGGCTTTCTTTGGGGGGGAAGCAGGGCCCCCGTTCCGTCACGTAGGCGTAGGGAAACCTCAGCACCCAGAGTCCATCCGAGGGGAGGGTGATTTCCTGCTTCTCGGGGTAAAATATAGGGCAGGGTGGTGGTCCTGGTTGAACCTGAAACCGAAAAGAAAATGTCAGTAGGTAAGCAATCGTCATCGCTGCTTTAAACAAGTAATAAAATGCAAATGGGGTTTTTTTCAAATGCGTGTTAGAAGAAAAATGGAAGAAATTGTGAAGAATTCTCCAGTTAAGAAAACCAACATTTTTTTCACCTCCTAAATTCAAATGGTAACTAATAATAATTGAGCAATGAGTCACTGCTTTTCTCCATGACATTTAAAATGACAAAGTCATTCTTAAAGAGTCATTGTTAGCTTTTTTTTTTTTTTTAAAGAAAAGCCATTATCATAGCAGGGAATGTCAATAACTCATGCCTGATAAAATGTTTTTGTAAACTCACTTTATACAAAGTATAAATTCGGCACAGTTGAAGTTTAAGAAATCCCAGGTGCTTATGTAACTGACACTTTTGGAAAGGACTGTCTTGGCTGAAGCTGGTTTGAGTGACACCCTTCTGCTGTCACCCTCGTTAATTGATATTTTCACACCCGCCCCTGCCTCTGCTGCTCCCAGATTCCCTGCTGCACTCCCCACCTGAGGCGTCAAGGTGATCTGCAGAGGGGCATCGGGAACCACCACGAAGAGCCGCATGAACTGGGCGTAGTGGGGCTTGAGGCCCCGTCCCTGCGTCGAGGACAGGATGTACAGGGGCATGTCGGAGTTGAGGGCCTTGAGGGCGGATTCCTTGGGCCCCCCTCCCATCACCTTCATCACCTTATCGGGCCCCGAGCACATGAACCTCCTCCCACGTGCATCTTCGTACTCAAAGCCCACAAAAGCTCGAGCGATGTCGTCCCTCCGCCGGCCTCTCCCCATCACCACGGCGCTCCTTTTCCCGGGAACGGCCTTGTTGGGGGCAGGCCAGGAGTTGGTGTCTAAGTCCCCTTCATCCTCAGTCCTCGTCCTGATGACGATGTCCCAAGGCATTAAATAGTTTGTTCCCGGGATAAAGCCCTGTTGATCTAAGCCTGTGTGGAAGTTGTAAGCCTTGGCAGGCCCCAGCTTGACCAGTGACCAGCTGGAGAATTTGGGCAGAAGGCCTTTGGGGCAGTTGGAATGGAGCATCCCGGGGAGGTACTCGACAGTGGACGCCTGGCGATCCACCAGGCTGGGCCTCTTCTCGCTCTTGGCGTCCCCGCTCTGGCCGTGGCTGTCTGCATTGTCCCCTCCACCCTGGGCATCGGCAGGGTACGTGCCCAGGCTGCCCGTGGACTGGCCCAGGCTCAGGGCTAAGCTCAGGCCTGTGCTCTCTCCCTGAGTCTGAGGTTCTTTCTCCTTGAGTTTCTCCATCTCGCCCTCCGGAGGGGCGGGCGATGACTCGTCCCGAGCGGGCGCCGGGTCAGGTGTGCTGGGCTGAAATATGGGGAAGTTGATGTGCTCCAGTTTTCCACAGCACTTCTCTTCCAGCATCTGCGTGAAAGAAAACGTGGTTTAGCATCCACCCCGAGATGAGGGAGCTCAGAGCCACAACATTCAGCGGCTACAATTAAGACTCAAGAGGTTTGCACCACGTGAGAACCAAAGCAGCCATGGGAACACGGCCCACGGGCCTGATTATGTAAAATTCACATGAACCAACACATTCAAAGTGTAAACAGGTGCCTTAACAGGAGCTCCTGTGTGTGTGCACTGGTAAAGACTGGAACTGCCCATCCTAGTCAGCCCCCAGAAATGTCTCCCCAAAGCAACAAGCTGATAAGGTTGAGAAGAAACTTGTGGTGTCTTCAGAATACAGACTCTACAGATGAAATAAAGCACTGCTTGAAGCACCCACAGACCTAACAGTTACCTGGTAGAAGTCATAATTAGCTGCTTTGATATCAAAGGGGTCCTCCCGAGGAGCTTGTTTCCTTCCACAGTTGCAGGCACCAGTGGAACGAGCCCGGCTGTTGTGGTACAGAATTGGAGGATTTCTGTCTGCTTCTGGCTTTTCCCCTAAAAGCAAAATCAATCAAACCTTGGGCAAATTGCTCACCATTCAGAACTCTCTTTACTCCCTTCATCCATTGCTCCCCCCCTGCTTATACACATATATAAAATGATTTGCCACAGGTTTGTCAAGCAACTCCTCCCTTTCCCACTTTTAATAATATGAAGTTCCAGGGGAGGTAATACCACTAAACCAACCCTTATTTGCTTTTACAACCTCTTTCCTGAGGGCTCAAAGTTCTTCTGCCTGCAATAAACGTGCAGAAGTCAGTTTTGACTCCCTGATCAATCAGGTAATTTAAAACAAAGGGGGATGCTTATGCTTTTTAGAGAGCTTTGTTCTTACACCCCTCTTGTTAGAGGACTCCAGTGTAATTACTTTTAATTAAGATTGAATCAGAGTTACTACTAAAATCAGAGTAACTACAAAAATCAGAGTTACTACTAACAATAGACTGGTTCCTAAACATTACTCAGCATAAAGGAAACCTGCACAGCAGCTCTGCTATGATCCCACTGGAGAGATGATCACAGCATCATTTGGGGTGGAAAAGGCCTCTGAGATCATCGAGTCCAACCCCTCCCTGGTCACCATCTTTTTAACCAGAGCAGAGCCACATCCAGTCCTTGAACACAACATTTTAAAGCTGCAAACTTCCATCTCCCACAACATTCCAGCGTCTGTGCTTTCAGCCCAGGACATTTTAAAGCCGATACCAAACTAAACCATGAAACCAAAGCACAAGTTAGCATCTTTACCTGCTTTGGGGAGCAGATGGAACTTGTGCACGCAGTGCTGGTCGGTCAGGCTCCTCTCCTCGCAGAGCTGGTGCCCGTTGCTCCAGAACTTGTAGCAGTCCTCGTTGAGCTGCATGGCGTATTTGTGGAAGGCCGGGCCCCGGGCGTGCTGGCTGTACACACGCAGGGCCTGGGCCAGCTGGTTCTTGTGCACTGTCATGGTGTAATTGTGGGGCAGGTTGGACTGGTAGGCGCTGTGGGCCATGGGCAGAGCCTTCTGGCAACGGTTTTCGGAGAACTTGGTGTCTATGTCTAAGTAGCCTTCCAAAACTTTGATGCTGCTCATGATTTTCGAGCTCAGCTCGCCACAGGTCGGGTCATCGTCCTTGCCTTCGATGGTCACCTCGTAGAGCTTCAGAGCTGCGGCCACCCACTTCTGGTAGGTGGGGAGCTCGAAGTGAGAGGGCTGCGGGTTCCTGCCCACGCTGTCTTCGAAGCCCTTCTTGCTGAGCACCAGCTCCACGTGCTGCCACAGGAACTCCTTGAGGGTGCAGTCCACGAGCTGCCCGGAGGAGCTGGAGCTAGAGCTGCTACTCTCTGCGTGGAAGGAGAGCTGCTGCCGGCCGTGCCTCATCATCTGATACCTCCTGGGTCCCGACAGGGTGGGAGCCAGCAGCGAGTCAGGCTCTCTCATGGTGCAGTTGCTCCTGAGCTGGTCGAGGAGCATGGCCACGGGATCGTCTCCGTCCTGGGGCCCACCAGCCACGATGTACACGAAAGCCTGGTTGGCGGGCACGGTGAACAGGCAGTTGATGCTCTGGTTGGTCAGCACCCGGCTCTTGCGGAAGATGCGGTAGATCTGGTCCTCCAGGGCGTGCTGCAGCCTCCTCTTGGGGGAATGCTTCTTGGGGGGTGGCTTTTCCAGGTGACCACAGGGGTCCTGGCCCCTGCTGGGCAGCGGATCCACCTTCAGAGCCCCGTTGAGCTGGAAGAGGAAGAGGAGGCGTGGAGGGCATGGCCTGCAGTTGAGCTTCCACTCCTTGCCGACCGGGCAGTCCTTGATGGCAGCCTTCAGCGAGGGCAGCACCTTCTGCCGCAGCCCGTCCAGCGCCCTGAACACGCGGTCGTAGGTGATGTCGAAGGAGCAGGTGGGATGCACCAGCAGCAGGATGTGGCACACGGAGAAGAGGTAGAGCAGGCTCAGGCAGTGCAGCTTCTCCTGGTGCTTCCAGAACTCGTGCGCCTCGGCGTGGGGCAGCGGGGCCGGGCCTCCGGAGGGGTGGCCGGGCCCGGCCTCTCTGTTCTCGGCCGCCGCCAGGTCCCCGCAGGCGCGCAGCAGCTGCGGCGTGTCGCAGATGGAGGTGAGCACCAGGTACAGCACGCGGCTCTCCTGGCTGTAGTACGCCTGCAGATGGTTGTAGTCCTTCGTGGCCGGGTCCCCCTCCTGCCCCGCGGCGCCGTCCGCCAGCTCGGCATCCTCCTCCGGGAACAGCGGGAACACCTGCCGGTCGCACACGGTGCTCACCAGGGCCTCCTTCTCGGAGCAGAGCTGCAGCGCGGTTTTGCCGAAGATGCCCACCACGCACACCTCCTCCTCGCCGCCCGCCG